>JAYJMH010011260.1:0-23216 GCA_036873815.1 Phacellophora camtschatica | reverse complement strand
TTGTAAATGTTATTTAGTTGATGGTAAATTAGAAATAAATGTAAATACATTCGAAATAGATTAGTTTCTTTTGTAAAAATTTAGAAGCTATATATAATTCGAATTAAAATAAGATGATGATAAAAAAACATAAAACAACAAAACTACATGCTTTCAACTTTACCTTGTACAAGCGGTTTATACTGCATTCACAATGTAAATTAATCCAGCCTAAGCTAATCCAGGTTATCAAATGCTGCATTTTAATTCGTTACTGAAAGGTTGCAATCAATTAGATTTGATATTTGCAACTGATCCGATTTATTTCTTACTTAATTTCTTACAAAATATTTGCAATTTAATATCATAAGCAAAATAACTTTCAATAAAATGTGAGAAATCTTTTGCAACGGTTTTGTTGAGACATTTCTTGCACTACTTATACGGTCAGGCACTTTTTCGTGTTAAATTTATTTTTTATGAACTTACATTTTCTTTTTATTTATGTTAGGATGTAATGTTGTACTCATCCTCCTTATTTTGGCTGAACTTGATAGCAATTCCAGTAACTGCCTTGTTTGTCGACTTCTTATTCCACGTGTAAGTATGAATTAATTTATGTTAACATATGTTAATATATTGTAATTATGTTAACATACTATTTTTAAATTTTGTAGAAAATGAGAATGAGAGGAATCTGCGGGAAGGCGTACACCCGGGAGGGGGGGGTGGTAAGTTCAATATGCAGGTGAAGGGGGTGTGCCATTTTAATGTAAAATGACAACCTAAAATCTATTAATTTTTCAAAAACCATACCCCAAAATTTTAATAAACAGAAAATACATACCCTAAAAATTAAGAATTACAGACCCTAAATAGAAAATACAGACACTAAGATTATCATCTTATAATTGTGGCAAAAATCCAATAACATAATTAAGTATTTTATACCCCAAAATAATTGATTTTTTCAAAAATGAAACACTAAAATTTATTTTCTGTTTGAAAAAACCAACCCTTAAAAATGGCACATCCCGTACCGATATATATGGTAGTTACGTTTTTAATAGTTCAGTTTACAATGGTTGTGTATAATAATGATAATTTGCTATGCTAAATGAATCCCACAAGTCTTGTATGAATTATCACTGACTTCTATATTTGTTGAAAAACCTTTGAAAAACTGCGAACAATTATGAAACAATCCAATGGCAACAGTCCCAATTTGGTTTACGTATGAAACATATTTGTTTGAGCAACATGCCAAGTCACGTGACCGTAGTCCGTCAACCAATGAAATCAGCAAAGTTTTAGTACATGCGCGAGTGGCAGACGAATTGCACAGATCTGTTTTAAAATTCGATTTTATTGAATTAACGAACAACCCGTTTTATGACGGTGAAGAAGATCAAATTATTTGTTGGTCATAAATTTGATGATTTTTAATTTATAAAGTATTGTGTAATAGGTGTCAGAGAACATTCTTCAAGAATTCAAGACAATATGTTCAAGAACTAGAAATTATCAAACAGGTATCATATTTTATTGTTAAAATAGTGGATTTAACAATGTACTATTGTTTAGAAACAATAACCTGGAACAATTTTATTTTTTTGAGATTGAGCAAAAGCCAACTTTGTGTTTGTCCCCCAGCTTTTGATTTTGAAATTTCTTAAGGCTCAAATAAATTATTATATGGCTTTGTTCGCAAAGTCATCCAGTATTGAAATTGCAATGTAAATTGAATTTATTTACAGCTTGATCCTGAAGATTGGTTGATAAACGAACGAGGCTTACCAACACCTGGACTGCCTGAACTTTCCCGAAAGCCAACTATCAGTCGAAAAGACCGTAAGCATCTCTTAAACTAGTTACTTGTGTTAAGGAACTTATTTGTTTTAAAATAATTGAAGTATCCATGTCCGTAACAATAAATTTGTTGTTACTACTGGTGATTTTCTCGCAATTGTTTACATCCTGGGTATTGTTTCTTGGTTTATTTTTAGTAGATTGTTTACTTCAGAATACACACTCTTTTGAAAAGGACGGTGATTTGCAATATTTACATTTTATGAACCAAATGGATGGTATTTCTAGCCGAGTTCAATAATGTTTGCAAAATTGCCCGATACTGTTTTATGCCGTCTTCACATTATATATATGCTTAGTTTTGAATCAATTGCTATGAGAAAATGCTCTACTGATATTTCATTTGGTTGATTAATTTCTTTATCAATATATTCAGGTGGTTATGCATTTTCGCAAGAAGAGAATGGTCATGTGACACAGGTAATTTAAATCGTATTCTCTCCCTCTAACTCCAAACCAATGTTTTTTGTTTGTTTCATTATCTTTATATTTTTTATTGTGTTATTATTTTTGTCCTATTTTGATCTGGTGATAATGAAACTTTTTCCAACGAAATATAATCAGTATTTACAAAGTTTTGAAAGCATTTACAAACGTTTGGAAGCAGACTTTTTTTAAACAATTATGACAGGTTGTCTTTAATTGAAACAGGGCACTTTTATGGGCTTGTTGTCCACATTTTATTTGTGATTTTCCACACTTGATTATTCACATTTAGGGGGCTGCTTGTCCATTTGGACATGGTTTACACCATCGTTAAGAAAGGGCCTGTTTGGTAATAATTGGGCCATAATTGTTAAATTGTAAAGATAAAATAGAATTTATCATTTGTTTTCTTCATTTTACAGAGTGAAGTAATTCGATTGTACGACACGAATCTGAACAAACCCAAAGGCGAATAAGAAATGGATTTAATTTAAAATTGTTCCTATTTCTTAATTAATTTCTTTTTTATTTGTTTTTTAATTAATTTGTTTGGTTGTACATCATTTGACATTTACTGTATTTTGATTAAATTTATTTTGGTTCTATATTAGTAAACTCATGCCAGTTAAATTTGTAAATAAAGCCTTTTTGGTTATCGAAAGTCTCATTCTGGGTATTAGAATTTCTTAATAAGGAGATGATAAATTTCACACACGCATGAATTTTATTTTGTTTTCGTGACCAATGGCATACGCATTTGATTTGATGATCGAGCCAGATAGAGAAAAACGTTTATTCAGTTATTTATAAATGTTCTCTTTGTGTGACCATTAAGATTGTGAAAAAGTAGCAGGAAAAAATGTGAGATTGAATTTTTTTTTAAGATATGATCAAGAGAAACTATTTTTTTCCAAAATAAAAATTCCGGCAGATTTTCAGCAAATTGATTCCATTGTTTTTTTTATTGTATCGTTGAAACTAGTCAGATCCAAAACTTGAGCAAAATACGAAAATACAATTCTCGATTTTACCTTCGATATTAGAACCTTTAAGTTACCTTGAAGTAATTACTAATCTAATGCAATAATATCGATCTAGCTACATACTGTATATGTCATTCATACTGTTAATTGGTTTACATGGGTTTGCATATACGTGTATACGGGTTTAAGACAAGTGTTTTTTTAGTTGTTTTTGCTGTATAATGTCACAAATTAATTTGATGTGGAAATGTGAAGTTTATTGATACGGATTCTATGTCGCTGACATCTTACTTTTAAATTTTTTTCTTTTATTGTTTGTATGTTACGACGAAATTCCATCAAAAAACAAGTTAATGCTTTTTGAAGGACAAGTTACATATGTTTTTACTCTTTGGCTTAAAATATCAAGTATCAAATATTTCTGATTTACTTTCTCGCCTTCCTTTTCATTTGCACGAAAAAATGGCTAATTTTGGACGAAATGGTAAGGTAGCCTTTCATCTTGGCCTAAAGTAGACTCTTTCCAAAATGGCTAATTTTGGAAGAAATGGCAAGGTTATAGCCTTGCCTTTTGATCTGAAGTAGACTCTTTCGAAAATGGCCATTTTTGGACGAAATAGTAATCTTACAGCCATAGATTTTAAACTAAAATAGACTATTCAAAAAATAAAGAGATTTAGATCTTGAACAAAAATGGGCTAATTCTAAAATTACTAAATTTGGACCAAATGGTAAAGTTATAGCCTGAGATTTTCCGCAAATATCGGCTATTTCAAAAATTATTAATTTTTAATGAAATGTTAAGGCCATGGCCCTATAATTGCGCAAAAATTGACTATTTTAAAAATTACTAATTTTTGACCAAATTGTAAGCCTGATATGTTGAAAAAAATAGACTATTTTAAATATTGCTAATTTTGGACGAAATGGTAAGGCATGTAAGTAATGGTATGTTGAAAAAATAGACTATTTAGAAATTACTAATTTTTGACCAAACGGTAAGGTTATAGACTTAGATTTTGAACAAAAATAGACTATTTACAAACGTTGCTAATTTTGAACCAAATGGTAAGGTTATAGCCTTAGATATTGAAGAAAAATAGACTATTTCAAAAGTTGCTAATTTTGGACGAAATGGTAAGGTTATAGCCTTAGATAATGAAGAAAAATAGACTATTTCAAAAGTTGCTAATTTTGGACGAAATGGTAAGGTTATAGCCTTAGATAATGAACAAAAATAGACTATCTTAAAATTACTAGTTTTGAACCAAATGGTAAGGTGATAGCCTTAGATATTGAACAAAAATAGATTATTTCAAAAATTACCAATTTTTGATTAAATGGGAAGGTTAAAGCCTTAGATTTTAAAGAAAGTTGGCTATTTCAAAAATTTATATTTTTAGATGAAAGTGTAAGGATATAGCCTTAGATATTGAAGAAAAATAGACTATTTACAAAAGTTGCGAATTTTGGACCCATGGTAAGGTTATAGCCTTAGATATTGAAGAAAAATAGACTATTTACAAAAGGTGCTAATTTTGGACCAAATGGTAAGGTTATAGCGTAGATATGGAAGAAAAATAGACTATTTACAAAAGTTGCTAATTTTGGACCAAATGTCAAGGTTAGAGCCTTAGATATTGAACAAAAATAAACTATTTCAAAAGTTCCTTATTTTGGACGAAATGGTATGGTTATAGCCGTAGATGTTGAACAAAAGTAGCCTAATTCAAAAATTAACAATTTTGGACCCAATGGTAAGGTTATAGCTTTAGCTTTTGAACAAAAAAGACTATTTTAGAAATTACTAATTTTGGGCAATATGGTAAGGTTATGGCGTGACGTTATGGCGTTGAGACCGCAAAATCGATTACTTCAAAAATTACCAATTTTATATTAAATGGGAAGGTTTGAGCATTAGATTTTAAAGAAAGTTGGCTATTTCAAAAATTTATTATTTTAGACGAAATGGTAAGGATATAGCCTTAGGTCTTGAACAAAATTAGAGTATTTCACAAACTACTAAGTTCGGACGAAATGGTAAGGTTATTGCCTTAGATTTTAAAGAATGTTGGCAATTTCAAAAATTAATGAGTTTGAACGAAATGGTAAGGTTTAGCCTTAAGTTTTGAGCAAAAATCGACTATTCAAAAAATTAATAATTTTGGACACGAATGGGAAGGTTATTGCCTTAGGTTTTGTACAAAAATTCACTGTTTCAAAAATTACTAATTTTCAAACTATTTTAAAAATTACTAATTTCTGATGAAATGTAAGTCAATTTTACAAATTACTATATTTTGAGGAAATGGTAAAGTTATAGCCTTAGATTTTGAACAAAAAATAGGCTATTTCAAAATGGATTATTTCAGGCAAATTGGTAAGGTTATAGCCTTATATTTTGAACAAAATAGACTATTTTAAAATTTTGACGAAATTTTGGCCTAAAATGGACTGTTTCAATTTCTGTCGAAACTGTAAGGTTATAACCTTATGTTTGCTTGGTCCAAAAGTAGACTGGTTGAAAAATTGATAATTTTGGGTGAAATAGCAAGGTTATAGTCTTATATTTTAGCCTTAAATGACCTCTTTTGAAAATGTCTAATTATGGTGGAAATAGTGTGGTTGTAGCTCGACAGTTTGGCCCCAAGGAGCACTGTTTCGAAAAGGGCAAATTCTGCGGGAAATGGTAAGGTCATTTTTTCTGTTTGTTTGTAAGACTCTGTCTGAAATGACCGCAACAATAACAAATAACAAACATTAAAAGACTAAATAGGCGTTTTTGACAAAATAAAACTACTTCAAAACAAGCTTATTTGCAAAGGAAAAGTCCATACACAGGGAAACCGGGAAATAATTGTAAATGCCTCTCGCCTTGCGAAGGCCTTCGGAACTCAGGGGACCAACAAGGACAAAATCAATTTTTAACAATAAAATTTACAATTGCTTTCTGGTTTCCGTGTGGTCATTATTTTCAACGCACAGTATAGGACATACTTAACTTAAATGAGAAATTTCAACTAGAAAAAAACATTTAAATTTCACCAGAATTCCTTTATGCTACAAATGCATATATTTACAATTTAGCAATAAATGATTAAATGAATGTAAGCGTGGAATGAAATTAAAAAACCAACCGTAACGAATATAGGTATTTATATGACATACGCTGTTCAGCAAAAATTACCAACTTATACTACAATATACCCTCAATATTTTTTGGTTCTTAACATCAAAATTTTAACACAATTCAAATGCATTGGGAACCGAGAAATGTTAGGCTCTAAAAGGTCAAAGTAATAAAATAACGGTAAAATTTTGACCTAAAACGATTACATTTAAATAGTTGTTTCTTTACGTTGACATTTGTTGTCAATAATAAAGAAAATCTTCCGTAAATTCACTTGTTTTTATATCCACATTTTAAGAGAAAAAAATTAACCAATAAGAAATATGGATCTCTTCGTGAGAATCTTGCCATGATAGTGAAGCAAACTAATGAACTAGAATCGAACACCTCTTTTTATCAACTTCCATCAAGTTACATTTAGACTCGCCCTAAGTATATTTCTTTCTTAATCTGAGAGATGGAGCTAAAGGAAAAGAGATTAAAAAGGCACTCTCAGTTTGTATTAAAAACAAATAAACGTTGGGCAAATCTACGTTAGAACAAATTTTGATTAAAAAATGATTAAAATAATTTCTGTTGTGACCAAAATTCACTATCGAAATTCGCTAAAACATAACTATGTCGACTGTATTGGAGCAAAAAATCTAAGAAAATTCCTATTGATAAAATATTTCCTAACCTTACCAAAAATAAAAATGTCATCAATGAGTGAACAGCCCATATTTGTATCTACAATGCCCAAAGGTAATTCCTGTAAAAGGTAATTATCTAAAAGACATTATCTTTCTATTAACAGCAATGTTTCATCTATATTCATTCGAGCTATAGTATATTCTACGGACTACATGGCCTCCCGTCTAGTCATGCGTATATTAATTGGCCATGTCCTTTCACGGGACCGTTAAATCCACTTGGTGGTGGTCCGTACGGTGAAGTAGGTTGCGCCATTGTTTCTGCCTCTGAAATTCGAGAACTGTTCTGTGGTGTGTAGTATTGTGTCTGCCTCGTATATGCGGCCTGTGTTGAGTGGTAATCGGGGAAGGGCGAGAATCCGCTTTGTTGGGAGTAATACGGTTGATTCCATGGTTGAAATGGCCCATGGTGGGTTAAAGCTTGGCCACCAGGACGCGTTGGAGTTGGTTGTTTTGGACTAGTTGACAAATGATATTGACTTGGAATGTCACAAGGAGGAGCGCCCCCACCAACCATGGTTGATTGTTGTTGTTGATGTTGATAAGCCATTGAAAGTTTTTCTCTTTTTCGCCATTTTGCTCTGCGGTTCTGAAACCATACCTGCAAATATAACAAAAAATAAGATAAAATAAAATAACTTCAAGTAGATTGAAAATCCCGTAGCTCTCCCTTGTCTGACCCCAGTTACACTATGCCAGATTGCTATCGTTGGGCCTTGGTTTTTCTGCGGTTCTAGAGTCTGGTAAAGCGTCAATTTTTGTGCCGGTTGTTTCAGTTGAAATGTCATTCTCCGTCAGCTCGTCAGCTGATTTCCTCCATAGAAAACACAAATTCAGTTTCAAAATGAGGTTCCGGAGCATCATGTTTCGGATTCATGCAATTACACTACGACGGAATCATAGCGGTTAGATTTTCATACACCCACCAGAGCGTTTTGATTTTCAAGACGACTTTCGGAGCGTCACCAGATTGCAGCGTCATGTCCCGTCAAGGTGTAACTGAAACCCAAATTCGACATAAAAATCATAGACGCAGCGATAACAACCAAGACTAGTGTAACTGGACATACTGTCACAGGGGCCTAAAAAAGTAAACAGCAGTGTTCGTATAAATAAAGGAAAACAAACTAAACTGGAGCATTTTTATAAATTACACAATTACTACTTTAAATCTGCAGCTCATTAATATGGATCTCCATCCCCCCCCTCGGGACCCCACTCATTATCTGATGATAGGCACACGTTTGTACAGCTGAGATAGCCGAGTCAGGCATATTTAAGGTTTTGTCAGAATTTTTTATTTTCAAATCCTGATTATTGCTTGCTTTGAAAACTAATTCTCTCAAACAGGATGTGGATTAAAACTAAAAAATCACCATGATGATTCAACACATGCTTGTCTTTGAATAGAAGATGATTAAGATCGTTCTGTGGTTGATCCCTTTGTGAGCCATTGAACGAGGCTTTGTTGGCGATTGAACGAGGCTGCCAATGTCAGCCCGCTTACAAACTGATCTCTGATTCTGTCAAAGCATGAATTGTTCTTAGCACAAATACATGTCTTTGCAAAAAAAGATATCTTTACCGGAAGACGTCAAAGAAAATTTTATGTCTCTCTCTTTTTCATTTAAATTTCTTTGTGTGTGTTTAATTCAAATCGCTGCCCTCGTAAAAAACGTTCCAGATTAAATATAATGCCAAAAGATTTTCATTATTAAACATGATGCTACATAAACAATTTTATAACACGATTCAATGAGATGTCAGGTGGGTAAATAAAAGGTAAAATAAAAGAAACAGCAAAGAAAAACAACTTGTTAAAATGTTCATCACTGTTTGTAACTATTTTTAACTATCTTCCTTCAGGTCCTTCATTGTCTGGGAAATACGATATAAATTGTTATGGTTTGTTGTTAATGAATAAATGAAATTAGGGTTTTCGATTCATTTGCCAAATTAAAGGCAGTCTGTAAAAGAATCTCATACCTGATAACAATATTTTATCAATTTAATTCAATTCAACTAATTAACGTTACGTATGTCAAAAGTCCCAATTTATTGTAATCAAATTTTGATGCAGTTTTTCTGGTGGCAAATGTGCTAAATCATTTAACGAGATATAAATATTAACTGAGGACATTTGTTGGATCACAAGGTCTATCCTAAAAAATCCAATTTATCTTAAATATGATTCAAAATGGTTTGTGATACATCATGTTTCTACTTTAATTAGCTCGGTGCAACAGAAGTTGATTTTAGGCCTGGTAACGTTAAAAGCGTTGCAATTAAGGCACTCTGGGTACCAGACTCTCTCTAGCCTACGCGTAGCCTCAAATCTCACCTCCGAGAGGTTAGACTTCAGGGAGGCTAGACTTTCTCATAAATGGTACGATGAAGATAATACAGTGCAAAATTAATTGAATTGAAATGAATAACCCTACAGTTTCTACAAAAAAACATTTTTTCTGTCAACTTTCTTTTAAAAATGCGTTGATCATTTTTCAAACGAAATAGACATTACGAGATCGAATGGATTTTGATCAGCATGCAGCTGTCTCCAGTAGTTACACGAAAAGGAAAAATGTTGCTTGGTTTCTATTCTTCTTTCCAAAAAAACAAACAATGAAAAATCTTTCTTCGTCATGACTCACTTTCAATTAGGCTACCCGTTTATCAGTGATTCTTAAAAAAAAACGTAAACTAAATTTGAACAGATTTTGTAAAAGATCGCACAGAAATCTTCATAGAGGAAAGGGTCATTCATTTAAAGATCCAAACTGAAATAGCATTTTAATAAGCACAAAGACGAGCATTTTCCTACGTCTGTATGAATATAACAAGCAGGAGCACAGTGTCTGGGGGACAGGGGGTAGGTGGGGGCAGCCGCCCTACTGAAATTTCTAAACTGTTGGAAAATAGAGAAAATTCGTTGTTTGTCGGAAGATTTTTATCATAAAACGGTGATAATTAACGCAAAAAGCAATCTGTCGGAAATTTCGACCTCCTTGCCCCTCCTATACAAGTGGTCCCGCTGCGCCCCTGGCAAAAAGGTTTATTTCAAAGCAAAACTAACAACCTGATGGTGAGGTGACTATGTCTTCTTATGTCAAATTGAAGACCTGAAACATCTTGTTGTTTTTTAAAATCTTACTGAAAGGTTCTTTAACGATCTCAATACAAGTTTCTTGTCATTTAGTTTCTTATTGGTCGGGATTAGAAATCAGTTTTTCTTTTCAAATGTAAATAAATCCAAAAGCTTTTCAAGAAATATTTTTTCTACTTGCCTGAACTCTTGCTTCTGTGAGACTTATTCTCAATGCTAATTCTTCTCTCATAAACACATCTGGGTAGTGAGTTTTATCAAACGCACGCTCTAGTTCATCTAACTGAAATTGGGTGAAGGTAGTACGATAGCGGCGTTGTTTTTTCTTTTGTCCTGGTCCATATCTGTGTGGGTAGGTATCTAAAAAGTGAAACAAAATTTATTTAAAACTGTGTAAAAGTAAGATTTAAAATGCTTTATTTGGATTAACATGACCACCAAGCATAAGTAAATTTAAAAATAATTTGTTTCGTTTAACATCACCACTAAGTATAATTACTTTTACATATATAACAACAAAAAGTAAAAACAAACAAGAAAACAATAAAAAAAACAAGCAACAAAACAAGGTTAATTGCTTATTTTCTAAATTTGATTAAAAAGGTAAATATGCTTATTTTCTTAATGAATAATGACCCTTTCCTGACGTTTCAATGTCAACAAATAAGGTAGTTTGGTTTGCTCGCTACTTGTAAGATGTATGTGGACAGAATGAGAATAATTCAAAAGCCTTTTAACATTAGTTTAAATTAGAGGAATCGTAATTTATCTTTTCAGTCATGGCCTAAATTAAAGGAATCGTTATGTGTCCACAATTCAGAGCGTAACCATCCCCAAATTGGATTTTATTTTAAGACAACTTAATGGTTAAATAAAACCAAACAAACACAAAGCGAAGGCCAGTGGAATTTTTATACGCGGGTGTTAAAAAGATTCTTTCGCATGATTTAGCATTGATCCAGCTTTTTCCTTTGATCACTAGTAGACAGTCGAACATAAAAACAAGAGAATAATATAGCTGCCATGTTTGATTTCGGTAGACCCACACGTTTCTAATCTGAAGTAAAGCAAGTAATCCACTGCACTCTAACAAGAATTTCATCATCTATCCAACGACAAACAAACTAAGATATTGATAATGAACTATCGTAAGGCGATTGCCGAAGATAATGTTTATGCCCTGTCTTTGGTTCACCTCACCGAATAGGCCAAGCTATTATTCTACTCCATTTCGGTATCCTGTGTGGCTTTTAAAGTTCTGGTGGTATTCCAAAATAGCTGGTGATATGAAGTAAAAGAAGGGAGTTCTATAAACGTAGAATTGTTTGAGCATGGAAGGACACGCCACTTTTAAACAAAACGTCTTGAAAGAAAAAATTTCACTGCTAATTGTTTTTCAAAATCATAGGAAAAAGTGTTTCAATCCCTTCAGTATCTTCGTTGAGTCTCTCAAAAAAAATGTTAATGCACACAATTTTGTTTTTATGAAATTTGAAAATATTATTATGAATTGCCTGTTTACTTGTTATTGTTATTATCATTGGTTATTGTTCCCAGTCTTCAGATGTCCCTATCAAAGAACTCTAACAAACCTACTATGAAATAAATTTTTTAAATTGTGATTACAGTTCAAAAAACTCTTCAGATAAGGTGTACCACAAGGCTCTGTCTCTGGGTCATTGCTGTTTTGCATTGATGACAGAAACAATATGCAGTTTGAGCATACTGTCAGGTGGTCTACATGACATTATCAGCCTGAATTTTCCAAAAAGGTTTTTATTGTTCTGTATGGGAAAGAAAAAAAACATTGCTCAAATAATTTGAAAATCAACCAACAATAAAACTGATTTGAAAATACAGCTTATTTCAGACAATATGATTTTTTCAAATCTTCACAGAAATAAATTTTGAGCTATATTTGGCAGCAAACAGTTGATCTCTTAATCAACTTACTTCTATAAAAATCGTATCAAATGAAAACCGATTAACGAATGGCAAGTAAGCAAATCAAATTTTCACGAAGAACGTTCAATAATCAAATAAAGCATTTTTTTGTTCACAAGAATGCAAAAAAAAGCTTGCAACAACACACAAAAACTACAGTGTCTATTTTCCCATGCTGCAATCCGAGACAAATACAACAATTTAACGAAAATTCGCCATTATGGATGTATTAAAAATTTTGCTCAATGGCATTCTTGACTTCAAGTTCAGATTCATCATACCAAACTTAGTCAATGTGTGAATTTTCAGATGCCTATCATTAGCTGCTGAACTTTTACAAGAATTTAAATTTTGAGAATTCACAAGGGATTTGACCATGAAAAAACGTTCGGGGTGAAATTTAAGACAAGGTCAAAAAATCAATAACTGTAACTTTTATAAAAATTTCCAAATGGCGGACTTTCATGAAAGTGGTGTTTCGGCTAAAATTTTGGTTTCGTGAAAAACTGTTCTCCGCCACAATTTCCTTAGAACAAAACCAAAGTTACTTCAAAGAACGCCGACTTAAAAGGAATTTCAACGAGACGCCTCTAAAATTGTTCTTTTGTGTGCGAGAAAAATGTTCTTCAATGAAGAAGTAAAATTGCCGAGCCCCAAAATGTACTGCTTTGTCTACTCCCAATTGTCTTGACAACGAAATTAAGCCCATAATGACATGTTATGACATGGCATGATGAAATGACACGGAATGACAAGCCAGTTCTTTCATTATTCTTTACAGTAAAGAATACATAATGTATCAACTGAAATACATTTATGCCCGTTAACGCAAAAAACCATCTCTGTTTGCAGAGCTGTAACTCAAAATCCTTGAGTTTTCAAATCTCAACTTGTAACCAAAACTAGGCCCGAAGGGCAAACTTAGAATTTGAAATATCATCCAGTCCTCTGCAACCACGTCTACCTGTCGAAAACCTGAAAACAATTGCCCTAATCTGTGAGCTTTTAAGCTAATTTGAAGAAACATAATTTATTCTGATCAAACTCCCAAGAGTTGATAAAGGAGCAAGCAAGTTGTTTTAATGTCAAAACGTGGACTGAAAATAAATGAAATTCCTTAAAATGGACTTTAAAGCTCATCAGGAATGAGGGTAATTTTAATTTCTAGTTTTGGGCTGATGACTGGATGATATCCAAAAGTTTGCCCTTGGGACATTGTTTTGAAATTTGTAGCCCGACATCTTTTGCCAGAGAGAGTTTTATGAGTTTTATGAGAGTTTTATGAGAGAGTTATCACCTGGCATACCGTAGTTTCTCCAATAAACACCCAGGGCGTTTATAAATTTTTAGATTTTAGGGGGTGTTTATTGAAGTTGAAGAGGGGCGTTTGTTAACACCACCAGGAGAAAAACGTATATTTTTTTTTCCGGTGAAAATTTTTTGAAATAAATACATTTAAGCATATCGATCTCATCTGATCTTTACAATTTTTAAACATGTTCAAGCCTTTTTCCGAGGTTGATTGTTTTAGGAACTACATCTCGGACAATATTCCAATAAAAGCCCCCTCAAGAGGTAATTTTAGAGAGTGCGTTTATTGGAACAGGGGTGTTTAAAAGAGAGGGGCGTTTATAACATTTTTAAAAATTGCACGGGGCGTTTATTGGAGAGGAACAAACAATGAAAGTAATAATAATAATGATAATGATGATGCATAGATTTTGCAGAAACAATCGTTTTCCCCATTTTCTATAAAAATTGATAATGATCTCAAATTCAACAAGACTGATTACTTGAAATAATTGCCTCAATACAGCTTACAATTTTATTATTTTCAAAGTTAAAAGCTTTTAAGATATGGCTGACTAGCTGAAATTTCCACACCGATTTTTGTTCTTGTTATAGATGATAAATTAGTATTCAGTATTGTAGAATGTTTACACTAGGTAGTATTGTTTGATGCATAATAAAAAATAGAGCAAGTAAACACAAACAAACACAAGAGAACACAAATGAACACAAGAGAACACAAATGAACACAAGATAACTCAAATGAGCACGAGAGAACTCAAATGAGCACGAGAGAACTCAAATGAGCACGAGAGAACTCAAATGAGCACGAGAGAACTCAAATGGACACGAGAAAACACAAGAGAACACAAAAAATGACTGAACACGAAAGAGCATACTTAATGCAAAGTAAAAATTGAATTGCGAGTTGCAAATTTGAAAATACCAATGATTCACACTTTTAGAAAAAGACCACCAGAGCAGTGGTTTAAAAATAAAATCTTTTGAGTGTTAAGAATATCTCCAAACAGTTAACCGTTTCAAACCAGGAAGATTTTCGGTGCTCTTTGTGTCACGCCACAACAAATGATTCGGTCCAGACATAAATTACAGTAATTGCTCTCAAAATATCAAAACACTGATTTTCGATCTTTTTCTGATAAGATACGACCTAACCCAAGCAAAAGATAAAACTAAAACTTAAACGTCTAACTTTCTACAAATATCTTCAGCAATATTCAAAAGATTAACAATCTATTTTCCTTTTCTGCACCGTAAATATGCAACACTGATTCTGTAAAACCTCGTGGCAATAATTTCATGATATAATTGTCTGACCAATCTTTGGTAATTGCAAGCGTAATGCCCTTAATCTAATTTAAAAATATTTTTTCTGAAACAGACCATGAAAATTGACATCATAAATATAATATCAACCAACTATTTTATGTGTTTTGGCTCGGTTGTTCAGTTGATTTTAATTTACAGTCATGCTTTAAATCTCGACTTGTTTAGTTTCAGTTCTTCTCAAAACAAAAAATTGGGGTAAAAAGAAAAATTGAGGGAAGAAAAATAGGGAAACTGCGAAGGAGGAAAGGGAATTTCTTTTAATTTGGTTTAATTTAGTATTAATTTGTTTCTTTTTCCTCTTCCGCAATTTCTCCAAATCCGCAGTTTCTCCAAATCCCTTCCCAATTTTTCTTTTTCTTTGAAAATTTTATTTTTTATGAGGAAAACTAAGACTTGAACAATTCAATTTAAATCAAAACATCCTCAGAACCATTATACATCATAGTAAAAAACTAAAGCAAAAAACGTCGAGTTTTATCAACGTAAAAGAGGCAAAGTTGCAAATCGAGTTGGTGATGCATGGACAAATTTGAAGTCGGGAGCAAGGAAGAGAATCTAAAAGTACCTACGAGGGACATGAGGAGCTGCTAACTGCACGGAAGCGGTGTACGACGCCTATTGTTTCGCTGGCAAAATCACACGGATTCCCAACTCCCGTAGATAGGGATTTTAGTATATATGATTGCTTTAAATGCCTTTTCTATAAGGAACCTCAGCTTCAAGTTGAGGCTGGAAGGCTCGTTATGTTTTCAGGAACGTTTGCGAATTGTGCACCCCACGCTTCAAAAACACATTAAAAATACTTTTTAAGGCATGCTATAAACATATGCACACTTGATTTCTACTTAATGTGAATACTTTCTGAGATACCAAAATAATTTACCCAATCAAAAGAATTGTAGTAGCCGGTGAGAAAATGTACTAACAGAACAACATTGTTTTTTTCTGGGGGGGGGGGGTACTTTATGTGGTAATTATGAGCATTCCAAGACAAATTTATTGAATTTTTGACAATCTGAGCCAGTGTTCTAAAGTCTTATGGCAAGCATTGTAGTTTCCAAAGCTTTTCTGTTTAGGATCATTAGAAATTATGTTCAGAAATGTTTGAAATGTTGTGTACAGTTACGTCTTATGTGTTGTGTACAGTTAAAACGTATAGGCTTATGCTTAAAATGTTTTCGAAAAAACGCACACCTATTGCTTAACATATACCCATTCCTTCTGAACGTCTTTGAAATTGTTAAAATCGAAGCTCAAAATCTCATAAAAGCTGAAGAATTAAAAAAAAGCATCATCAAGTGGCTGGATTACAAGATAAACAATGCTACAACGAATGGAAAAATAACTGGAACAGTAGCTTGAATAATTCTACAGTTCTTTAAGATTTCGATATTGAGACACACAAAGTAATATACCATACTAAATGGCAGAGTAAACCAGTGTTATTTTCCCAAAAATTCGCCCACCCAACCATAATGAAGTTTGAGACATTTTTATAACTTTAATGGATTACAATTTAGTTATTTAAGTCATTTCCAGGCCTCATTACTCGGCAATAGCAAGCAAGCAAACGCACATAAATCAAATACCACTTGTGCATCAAACTGTTATAATGCTATTATTGGTCAGTGGAATCTTACCAAAAATGTGTTAAATTTAGATACTTTTTGAACATATGGCACTGTGGTGAATTAACCAACCGCTTGATTCTCCTTTACATCGTTAGAAAAAACTGGAATAGACAGAACTTAAGTTCGTTCTTTGATGATTCCTGAAATCCATTTAATTTCAGTATCTATTGTTAAAAAAGTTGAATTTTGTTACAAAAGTAAATTGGATCACAACAAAATATTACAAGGGGCACAAAACGTTGGTTTGTGAAAAAATAATTCATGGTATTGGTATACCATATACCATATACCTATTGGAATACCATAAAAATAGTTCATGGTATTAATCATAAAAATGTGTAGTGCAGTTAAATGAATATACATTTATTTGATTTGGTATCAATTCGCAATAATATTTTTCTAAAGACCTTTCAGGCCGCACACCGCAGCTTCTCCTATTAACAAGAGTTGACATTTTTATAGGTACACGAGGGTAATTTTAAGCAACAGTTATGCGTGGTTATGCGTGGTTGTGCATGGTTATGCGGATTATGGAGCTTCCGTTCCGTGTACATGGTCCTTTTTGCTTAATTTGTTGGCCTAATCTCGGTGAAAAAATTAAAGATGAACCCTTACCCCTAACACATTGAGATCATCATGGAAGATAAATATAAGACCAGAGATGCAAACATTACGATTTTTGTTCTTTGCTCTGACCTTTGCTCAAAGTGTAGCTTTACAAAAGTACACAGAGAGACTATGTACATATATGGAGGTTCTATAATTCGCTTAACGACCATGCCTACTGTTGCTTTAAAAATCTTTCTCGAGTGCATGGTGCCTAAACCTCGTAAACACATGCGAATAAAAACATAATCAAACATAGCAGTTGCAGCTTGCAAATTCAAACGAAAAAACAGTCCTCTCATCACATGCCAAAATATTGTTTAGTCTTGGTTTTGCAGTTGTTTGTTTTGACGTTTTAAAAAATCATCTGGTCTTGTATTATTGTATTATTCATACCCTACGTATATCAATTAATGTATTTGCAAGCCGTTCTTTGAAGTAGAACCAAAATAAATTAATGCGAAGAGAAAGAACCCTCGCCATTTTCTTCCTCTATTTTTGCCAACGATTATTATCGATGCAGTTGAACAGAATACCAAAAACAGTTTGTGTTTGTCTTCGCATATAATACCGTGATATTTAATACTTAATGCGTCGTTTCGTGATTTATTTTTGTGTAAAACTAGAAAAAAAACAAGATAAAGAAAAATAAAGAGAATTTAAAAATCGCGTCTGAAAATAGTTTTGCTGATATTTTTTCAAATATTGCCAGAGGAAACTGTTCTTTGCGACAAATACGGCTGTAAATCTATAAAAAAAATTGAAACCAATGCGGGGCAAAAAATAGGCCACGAAAATATGGCTGTGAATCTAGCGGGAAAAACAAGGCAGGCCATGAAATCCTGACGAAAGCAACGCCGTAAACCTAAATTTGGATGAAAATTTGGTTGTGAATCTAAATCTGGATACCAGTTAAGTTCCAAATCCAGATCTAGATGACAAGTAGGTTCTGTATCTAATCTAGATGAAATGTATGTTCTGAATTTGAATTTAGACTTCGGTTCCGAAACACCACACAACGTATGCGGTCAACTGAATTGCAACTAAACTACAACAAAAATAATAATCAATCAAATGAAAAGTTAAAACGAAAGGTAAAATATTTAAATTACATTCTAGAAATAACGTGCTGCCTGAAATAATGCGCCCATTGAGAGAGATCAAGAGGAAACTCTTAAAATATCAATGAAAATAAATGATAAAAATCAGTAAAGGCCAAGGCAAAGATGTGAGTTAAAAATGATAAATAAATATTCTTTTCCAAAATTTCTGCAAGGAATCTGGAATCTTCAATGTACGGTTTTGTTTAGAAAATGCAGTAAAATACAAAGATATTATTTTAACATGTGTATCATATTGATTCAAAATTTAAATTTAAATTCTGCATAATTAATATTTGTATATGTTTATATGAAGAAAAATGTGTGTGATGTAATGAAGAAAATGGCCGAATGGCCGAATAGCCGAATGGCCGAGTGGCGATTGGCGAACGGCGACTGGCGAACGTCGACTGGCGAACGGTGTCTGGCAAATGGAATTGAAAAAAAAAATCAGGGCAAAGAAATGAAAACAAATTCTGATTGAAAATACTTTTCAGAATTGCGTCGTTTCTGTGGATCTGATTACAACAAGTAGTTTTACTTGAAAAGCACATTACATGGAAGTGCAAATCAAAACGGCAGTTGTTTACGTATAAATTTGTCGTCGATCTGCGCTTCGTTCTTAACTTTGGGTACATGTTCTAAAAAGCCATCTCCTTGCTAATATTTAAATTAAAAACGTCAACTGGGCAATGACCCTCCCGCTGACTTGCTAATACCATAACACTAATAGGCTTTCATTTCAGCAAATACAAAAAACTAAGCTATTTGGAAAATGACAATTTACTTTCCTGAATGCTGTGGCAAGCAAATTGCTTTGGAGAATGAGAGTAGAAACAATGAATTAGAAACACGGGCAGATTAAAGAATCGTTGGTTTTGATGCACGGTGTGTGCCTCTGCAACTTCTTTGCTGAGTTCTTCAAACTCCAAGGAAGACAGAGAAATATAGAAAAAATGTGAATTCTCTATAAAACTTCTTGTCTTGAGACTTTAAATGACAACCAACACCAAATGGGATTCCAGTAACTATTTTTATTATTCAAATATCAGCTCGACCATGGCCCATGATGATGTCCCAAAGAGTTGGTTTTACCATTTGTTCGAGGAAAGAAACATTGCACGGTCTTGCAAAAGATATTTTTTAATTTAACAAAAGACTCACCAGGAGGAATTTGAACATGAAGATTTTTGTATTCTTTTTCTTTTTGGCTGCTTCTCATCGCTTCAGCAAAATTTTTTGCCTGCATTTCATAGTACCTTGACGGGGTTGAAATCCGGAAGCTTTCAAAAATGCTAACTGATGACATAATCTGATAGTAAATGAAATAAAGAACGGATTGGGTGTCTATCCTAAATTGCTCCTGCATCAGTCTTGAAAAATCAAGTATCAACCTTCACAGTGTGCGCGAGCTATTAATTGAAAAATATTGACAGTATTTGCTATAATTGATCATTTGTGTTTTCGCAATTAGAAATCAGCCCAATTTTTAACAATTAGCACTCCTTACATTTGATGAGATATTTTGAGATGCATTCGAGTTTATCTGAGTTGCCATGCGAAACGAAAACACAAAGCACCCAAATCTGAATGACGTCAATTAGTGAGAGTGGTAAGGAGAAAAGGGGTCAGGATCACGAATCGTGCGAGAAAAAAAGGTTAATTTCACGGCTCACGTTAAAAAAATCTGGCTCTTCCTCGTTTCACGGAGGAAAATTCTGTGCAGTCACGTTTGCCTTGCATTTTCACGTTTGCCTTTCGTTTTCACGTTTCAAGGGTAGAAATCAGAGACGATCAGAGAAAGACCCTTTACCTCACAGAAAGACCCTTTACCACTGAGTGTTTCTAATTAGAGACTCGGCTCGAGCCTTCGAGCCATTTATTTCGAGCCCCGAGCCCCGTGCCCTGTTTTCGATCCTAGAGCCTTGTATTTCGAGCCTTCGAAACCTTGAGTCTGTTTTTCGAGATTCTGTCTGAACTATTAAATCGTTGTTGATAGTAGACCTGTACATTGTGATGCGAGGACGCTCCCCGCTACTAAGATCATTCTATTGTTCTTCCATTGTTCTCAAAAATAATTTAAGCCTCGGTTTCATAATTTGCAGTTGCTGGATAGCAAGCGGGGATCTACCACAATTCACTCAAATCACAATACAATGTATAGTACAGGCCTGTTATGGTTAATAGTTTAGTTGATCGAAACAATCCAGATTTAAAATTGTAATGAAGGAATGAAAACTTCGATCATTTAAAGCATTCAAAAGTAATGCATATTGATTATATTGTAACTGGTGTGTTGAAGAATTTTCTTCAAAGTACTCCAAGAGAATGATTCATTCTTCAACTGCTCGACATCGAGGCAAATCACCACGAAAATCACGTAAGTTATTTTGTGAGTCTTAAATAACCAGCCAAACAACTTAAAAACAGGAAAGAGCTCAAAATGGCTCAAAATGGCTCAAAAATGCTTAAAACTCCTAAAAATCTTGGGAAAATGCATTTTAAATGCAGAGAAATCCTGAAACAAATCTTGTAAAATCGTGGAAAATTCTACGATCTTGAAAAATGTTTGAATTTAAAAAATCTCACATTCTTGTTCTGGGGAGTCAGTGTGAGATAACAAGAAACTTCTAATTTAGCTGAAGAAATCGAACGAAAAATGAGTGAAGAAAGAACGTTTAAAACGGATTAAACGAAAAATGAGTGAAGAAAGAATGTTTAAAAGGGATTAATCGAAAAACTATTTTATTTTTAAGCAAAAACCAGGGATATTGCTTGCTTTGTTGTTAAATGCATTTATGATTCAGCTTTGTGAAATCTTCAACCCTCGTAAAAACAGAAAGAGAAGATTTTAAATTTATATTTTCGTAAATTGAATTGAATCATTGTCTCAGTAATATTTCGCAGAAAAAATCAGTTGAAAAGATGAAATTTTCTTTTCTAACGTTTTCGAAACACCTGCCAAAAATCTTTATTTCCACATTTATAAATACAGGGCTCTTAATGGCCCAAGGGTCGAGGGCTGAAGGCTCCGGGCTCTTAAGGCTCATGGCTCGAAGGCTCATGGCTCGAAGGCTCAGGGCTCAGTGTCGAGAAATAGAGCACTCTTTACTACCCTTATCAACTATAGCAGGGGCCTGGAATTGGCCATCATAAATTGTTGTGTAATGCTAAAGCAGTCAAAAAAATATAAAAAGAAAGAGTTTGAAAAATAAATAGCCTTAACATTTGCCTATAAGAACTTTATCATACAAATTCAAAAATCAATTCAAATCGTTGACCACACCCTTCATATTGGAAATTATGAAGGAGTTCTCAAGCTAAGGGTAAAACTCTTGCAGCAGCATTTTTGATTTTTGATACTATCTAGACCCAAGATTTTTGATACTAGCTAGACCCAAGTTTAACCATCGTTAATACCCCTCTGAAGAAGTTCTTAAGATTATGGTCACGTGTTTCTTAGTGGGCGTGCATGTTCACCAGGTTGGTTGCATTTTAGCATACCGATATCTTTTGGTGGCCTGTTGGATGCTACATGTCTCAGCTCAGTTATTACCAATTTGTGCAGTATAAAGTAAAACTGTGCAATGATGAACAGTAAAAATGTGCAGTGATAACAAAGTAATAATATATAGTGATAAATTCTCTGTAAAAACTCAATTTCTGTTGAAAAGATTCTTGTCATGGATTGTTCTCATAGGGCGTGTTTGTATGTTGAGCCGATCATAAAAGAATAGTCCATGAAATTTTCTCCAGGGAGTACCCCGAGACCCCATACAACTTTCCCCTTAAATCAAAATGTACGTCACGAAGACTAGTGATAAATTCGCAAAAAAATTCACGATTCCATCTTTCCCTAAAGTGCTCGAGTTGTTTCTGTAAATGCTTCAATCTTTTGGTTGCCTCAGTCTCGTCATTGCTATCAGGGTGCTTCCATGCTAACATCGGTATTCTAAGATCTTGATTAAACATGTAACAAGTCCAACGAGATGCTCAACAAAGCCATGTTACCAGTGCGACATTAGATTGCCAGCTGATACCTTTGAATTCTAGGTAATTGCTTACATTTCTTCGTCGCTGTTTTTGAGCTTCCTTAGCCCACATAGCTGTGGACTTGATGTTTGAGCCTTGTCAGATATCATCTTTGACGGCATAACACATCCTGTAACGAGTGATTTGAGATTTTACTTGAATTTTTGTCTGGAACTTGTTCTATATAAATAGCTGTGGAGGTAGCACGTGTAAATAAAGTGTGACATAAGAGTTGGTAGTCTTCTGTCTATTCGAGCAATAAAATGAACAAGCAAAGGCAACTCCGATGGTTTTTAATGCTTGTCCTGGCTTGACTCTGCACTCGGACAGTACTGCCGTAGTTGCTGATGGCTTAGCTGAAATATTTGCACGACGATAGCAGTTTCTAGTAATATTTTTTACGAGTTGGTGACCTTAAGGAACCCAATTTCTTTCCCGCAACTCTGCTAATGCAATTGATACTCCTAACTGTTGTAACGTTGAAAATCCAAACAGCTTCTAATTTCATCTCTACTGTAGCTGCTATGGTGCTCTTGTGTCCCCTTTCAATTTCAATCCCTTCTGCGGATCATTTGAATTCCATATATGCATGTCGAATTTAGCTTCCTTTAACCCTTGCTCTATTTAATCATCCCATGAGATCATCGCAATATACTCTCTTCAAAACCTG
This sequence comes from Phacellophora camtschatica, assembly GCA_036873815.1. Taxonomy (NCBI): domain Eukaryota; kingdom Metazoa; phylum Cnidaria; class Scyphozoa; order Semaeostomeae; family Ulmaridae; genus Phacellophora; species Phacellophora camtschatica. Next base: position 411 of record JAYJMH010011260.1, on the reverse strand, counting down.
CCTTATAAATACTGGATCAATGTAATATTTATTGAGGTGATGATGTGTATCCTTGCATTAAACAGGAATGGGCTTGAGCCTGCACCGAACATCACGCTCTTGAAACGTAGTTCTTTGCTCATCGTGGATATTTTCAACAAAACAACTTCCATCCGGAGAAATGCGTTCATTGTGTCACCAATAAGGTTAATAAGCACTGTTCTGGGAACACCAACCTGAGCAGTATGTCATATAGCAATGGTTGTAATACTGGGTCAACGTGTAAGCAATCTTTTTCATTTAAAGATTTGAAATGAGTACAAATGAGTTAGCCAGAGACGTAGGAACCGGGGGAGCACTAGGGGCACGTGCCCCCTCACTTTTTTGCAAACATGGAAAAAGTGCCCTCTTTTCAGGTGAAAAATTTAAAAG
>JAYJMH010011249.1:0-23218 GCA_036873815.1 Phacellophora camtschatica | reverse complement strand
TAAAAAACGCCCGCCTGATACCAACGAGGAGGGCGATTTGACTGCCCGCCTGCTAAAATTCTTATGGCCAGGACTGGTACTAAGTAGATCTATCTATGTGATATGAGGGGTTGATTGTGTATCAATTCATTATTATGTGTGGTGTGGAAGCAAAGGGGTAAACAACAGAAAAGACAAGTCTTCTCTGGCTGGTTGTGACAATAACTTTGTGCTCTCTATACGGGTATTGTGGAGCCCCATTTTCGATACTGCTGTTCTGTTTGGGGCTGCGCTAATTCAACCAAAATTAATGAGTTGCAAAAACTTCAAAAGCATGCTGCTAGGATAATAACGAATAGCAGCTTTGATGCCCTAAGCAGACCTCTTATTGAAGGGCTGGGATGGAAGACCATTGACAAACTGGTTACTGGTGAATCTAAGACAATGGTCTTCAAGTCCCTGAATGAGCTGGCTCCACAATACCTGTGTGACCTATTCACCCGAAATTCGCTCTGCTCATCATATAGCCTTCATAATACAGGAACCGACCTGAGGTTACCAATGAAAAGGTCAGCAAATGGCCAGAGATGTTTCTCTTATAGAGGTGCAAAATTTTGGAATAGCCTGTCAGCCGAGTCAAAGCAGGCAACCTCTATATAGTTTCAAGAAAACAATTTAGAAATGTTTTTCTTTTGTTTTCATTGTAAATTTTGAACATTATTATACATAAGGTTTTGAAGATTGTAAATAAGGTTTTATAATTATAGTTTAATTTAATTAATAGCTTTCTACTTTATATCTTAGATTGTAATTAATGTTTTTATCGGAGGGCCCCTTGAAAACCAACTTGTTGAAGGGCAACCCTCCTTAAAAGAATTAAATATGAAATATGAATATAAAATAAATATGCTATACTAAAATAAATAACATGACAATCAAAAATGTTTGACAGACAGACAAAATGTCGAGTCCCACATCTCATAATAAAACAAAAGCTGCAGCTCATGAAAGGCAAGAAAATATACAAGCATGATTATAAATTACCCGTTTAAAAGCTTCATCGAATGATACATTGCTCGAAAATGTTGATAGGCCATGTCAGAAATGTAAAGAATCAAATTGGCACCAAAGCAAAAGAACCATGAGCAAAAAAACCACGGGCAGTAAGACACCATTCGTTTCAGAATTCTTCGTTGATGCGAAGGCGCTTTTCATTCTTACAGTATGTTTTGTCATTTTTGTTCCCATCCCTCCCACAAAGAATTCCCCAACGAGGTCCAAATAAACTCTATTTTCTATTGTTTCCAGATAACATTTTCATAATTTTATCCTCTGTACTATTAATTTCTTATTTTGTCTGTTATTGCATAAATCTTCAAACAGTGACTTGCCTGTGGCGAAATTTTTATTACCCATATAGCAACTGCCTTATGAATTATCTAACCCAATCCGTTGAAATTGTCCCCAAACATTCCCCCAATGTAAACCATCAAAAATTAAATTGGTGCAGAAAAAAACTGTTGCAGAAGAAATACAAAAAGAAACTAATGCAATTCACACTGGTTATTGATTAGATTACATTCAATTTCAGCAAAATGTTTTCATTCTTATTCAGAAATGAAGGTTTATTCCATCCAACAAATTGCGTTATAATTCAACAATTTAGGCTTCTTACAACAAGCAAAGTTTACCCTCCCCCAAAAAGAACTTTAAAGAATCTTCACACGCAGAAAAAACTGATGCTTCCCTAAACTCTTTCAAAAAAAAGATCATGTTGGGTTCATCTAGGGTTTTCATTGTAAATGTTTAAGTAACTGTCGCTATATTTAATTGTTATATCTTCAGTTGTAATTTTATCGGAGGGCCCTTTGAAAACTAGCACCTCGCTGAAGGGTTACCCCCCTGTAAACATTTGAAATGAATGGATGGATGAAATAATCGACAACGGTCAGATTTGGTGAAGCTCCTAATCAACCTGATTAAGTTAACCATTTTCAAAATCAAGATCAGGTCTCCACCGAAGTTATTCGTGATATGATACTTGAAAAATTCTCAAGTAGAAATAACGAAACTACAACATTTTATAACTAACATTTCGAATCAATTTTTAATGAAAATTAATGAATCAAACAACATGTAAATCTTCTTTTGCTTAGCTTCTGTGTGCCATCATCAAATTTCTGCGTCACCAGCCAAGATCAGCTTGAAAGAAAACGGCTGAAATTTGTGTCCTTGGCCAACATAAAACTTGTTTTGAAACTCAACCCTAAAAAATCATAGAATAAATTTTTCTTAACGTTAATCGTGTTATATCAAAACAACATTAAAACTCCTGATAGCAAATATATATATTCACTCACTTCAATTCAACTTAAAGCAACAGATAATTTTCCAAAAACAAACAAACAAACAAACAAACAAACAAAAGATTCAACATAGCAATGACGATTTGATCTGCTATCCAAAAGGATATATTCCACACTTCTTAATATATATATAAATTCAATCAAATCAAAATAAACAGCAAGAACAGAGGGAATTATGTAAACAAAAGATTGCGGTTTCAAATGTGACAATGCAATTTGCGATTTGAAAGAATATATTTCACACTCAGAGTGAATTCAATCAAATCAAAATAACCAAAGGCAGCTAAAATTTATGATTTTGCTTATTATCGCGAGTTCCTTGGCGTTGAGGGTGTGAAATCTATTATTTATAGTGACAAATCGCATTGTCATGTTTGAAACCGCAAGCTTTTGTTGCACAAAATTCATTTGTTAACAGCAAGAGCAAACGTTTATAGTTTTGTTCATTGTGATATTTTTGCCTGCGTTGGAAGGTGTGAAATCTATTATTTAGAATGATGAATTATATTGTCATGCTTTGAACCAAATTTTATGTTTTACAATATGATCTCTTGCTAAACAGTGGGAAATCTATATAGCCACTGCTGCTCTGAATGTATAAAATATATAGCCACTGCTCTGATGTAAACGCAATGTAATGCAACTTACCAGTGTAAACGCAATGTGTGCAGAAAAGCTGACAAGCCCTCCATTATCAAGAGAATTGCAATAGTCAAGACTGAAATCCGGATGAAAATAGATCATCAGTTGGTAGTAATTGAAAATTGAGAAGTTGTATAACGTAATGCAAACATTTACTACTAATATAGGGTAAAGAAAAAGTGTTAAATAATAGCATTGCTCTTTAAAGACATTTGTGCAGAAATGAAGAAGAAACAAAAAAACCCTAGACTGGATAGGAAGGTCTACGAGGCTCACTCATAGGGGCAAATAGTACCCACAATTGTTGATCATTTTTCCCCAGCATGGAGCTAGGTTTCATTTTTCTATCCTGTTCGACTTAGCTAACACTTTCCAATGAGAATTAGCATGAAATTTCATTTTTCGTTCCTGAGTGGAGTATTGCAGTGTTGCAAAAAAGATTTACCCCTGTGGCCACTAAGAAACAATGTAAAACGTCAAATTTTAACAGAACAAGCGTAAATGGAATTCTTAACTCAATTAAGACATTTTAATGCGAGTTAATTCGCCACCCCATGAAACCGGATTGTGCCACCCCCTGAAAAATAAAACAATTGATTTGATTTGCTGTTTACTAGAAATAAATCCGGGTGGGAAGTGGTTAAATAAACAATTCAGCATCTCATGATAAAATTTCAAGACTTTCCGAGAATGAATCACATAGCGTAAATACACATCTTACAAAATCAAAAATAAAACCCCACAATACCAGAATACAGAAACAACATTTCTATATTATCGCTTACCTGCCCAAAATGAAAACAAAACAAATATTGCAAAAATTCCAGCAACCCCAGTCATCTTAAATGCCATTTTGAAAACCATGGACCACAATACCTCTGACAGTTCTACGAAGAATATGTTTCAATTTTTTTTTATTAACATTCATTTCTTTGAAACCATGATTAAAAATATGACAATTAATGGAAACATTAAAATAAAGAAAGCAATAAACTAAGATATCTTCATAATTCCTTTTTAAATCATTGTTACTGTGAAGTCATAGTAAATTCCTCAATATAGCAAAGGCAACAGAAAACAGATAATAAAAAAATGTCATGTGCAATGCTCAAAACCTTATTTTCAAGAAAACGATTCTGAAGTAAAATGTTATTCAAATACCAATATGGGATTTCAACGCATGCAAAAAGAAAAAAACAAGCTTTAAGAACTTACGAGCATGGGCAAGACTGAGAGCCCAAAGACGAAGATAAGAGGCAGTATTTGAAATGCATCCAAGACAGTAATCGATTGTATGAATCATCTGATGAACAAACACTTCACCGAAATCAAACTGAAAAAAAAAAACAAACAGATATGCATAGGTATATATGCAATAGCATCCGCTATCTCGAACAAATCTGCATTTCCCTTCGTTATAATCAAATGTAAACTATAGAAAATGGCCACTAGCTATATTAAATCCCAAAACTTCGTTATATTCATCAAGTTTTTGTTTCCCCTGAAGAAATAAATTTTTTGTGAATTATTGCTGTGACTAATCATAATATAAATCTAGTTTCCATTAAGATCGCTTGATTGTTTGTGCCATCCATGAGTGATGAATATCTTTTAAATTTATAGAAAATATCCTGGAGCAAACTATTCCAAAAAATAATAACAAAGTATTCTGCAAAGTAAAATTCCAAGAAAATTATACCCTTAACTAACTGAAGTCATTATAAGTTAAGGCAATCACCTCTTCCTCCTCTTCTTCGCCATCGTCTCTGACTAGTTGCAGGTCATCATTATGCACAATTTCGTGTTCTGACAACTCATCAGTATGACTGGTAACATGTGACGATTGACCATTCTCCGCATTCTTATGCCCCTAACAAAAGAAAAAAGACAACAGTAAAAACTCTATCAAGCTCAAGCTCAATGTTACATCAGTGATTTTTACTCCAGCTGAAGAAATCAAAGTATTCATTGAGATCTGCAAGTGGCATCAATTTAAAGGAGCATCGATCGAAATTTAAATATTGTGTGGAGACAGAGCCTTCTTGGTTGGTCTGTGCTCCCCGACTTTGGAAAAACTCTAGACAATTTTAAAACGTTGCCTATCTTCAGTAGTTTGAAGAAAAACCTCAAGAAGGAACATCTTAAAATTGCTTTTTAGTTGTTTTGAACCGTCGTTTTGGACGCGGTCAAAAAATGTATTATTATCATTATCATTATTTTTACCTCCTTATATTTCCCAAAAACGTACGAAAAAAGCTCGAAAGCTTTCACTCTCTCTCTCAATTTCATCAAATTAGAAACTAAATAACGCAGAAATAAATTATGAGTTTTCTCATTTGATTCTATGTATATATCTTTTTCTCTAGAAATTGGAAGGAAGGAATAATGGAGAGAAGGGCTTTTTCAAATTTTGGCCAAAAAAGACTGATCAAAGGAGAGGGGAAGCTTTTTACGGTATTTAAACATAGGCTTCTCGATCCTGTGCTAATAGTCAACATAGTTTTTGTTAATAAAGGTTTCTTTCAATAACTATCACACAGCATAACTTTATGTTTCTCTTGATCAACTTTGTATATAAACTTGACAACAGAGGCAAATTTTGTAACAATAGTGAAATCGACAAGCCAATTTCAAAGCGATCATCCATTGAAGACAAAGCAAGTTCCCTCAGCCTGAAAATCAAAACATAGGGTTGACAGCAGGTTGCTTGTTTTGATTTTCCAGTTGAATAAATTCGCCTCTGTTTAACTTGACACAAAACGTAAGTGCAACTATACAATTCATCCTTAGCCTTAGTCATTTCCCGAATAATCTTTTAGCAAAACTCAATTTCGTACCAATATTATCAATTTGAAATATTTATTTCATTAAAAAATATTTTGGCTAGAATGCAAAAACAATAGTAGAAAAACAGAAGAAAATAGTTGCAAATAAACATATTCATTCTCATTATTTCGTGTGAAAAACTTTGAAGTACTCACGGCAGCAGTTTTCTTCTTAGCAGCTTGATGTTTCAAGTAAAATGGTTTTATCAAGAACATCCACGGAATGCAGAGAACAGCAACAACGACAAGTAGTGACTGCACAATTTCCTGTGATAAAAAATACAACAATGTTTATCAGCACTAAAATAAATTGGAAGAGCATCTTATATATGAAATGATCATTTTAAATAAAACGAGCATTATTTAGCTTTCCACATCTGTGGAAAAATAACAGAATTCCCATCAAGTAAAAAATATTGCACTGTGGGAATCACAGATAGCTGAATATGAACGGAGTTAAAAAAGTTCCCAATCTTTCTCTAAATCCGTCCCCAATCTTTCTCCTAACCGAAGTAAGTTAGAGCCTTAGAGTTAAAGAAAATGAACGGGCATAAATCCAGCTCATCCAAAAATAACTTCAAATTGTATTAAATTTGCACAGCAATTGAACCTTATCAAATGAAATAATCCTATGAAACGTCCAATGGCAAAGGAGCTTTTCAATCTGATTGGCTGTCCATGTTTAGATGTGGCACCAAGCCACTTTTATATCCGCTGATTCTCTTCATAACACGTTGTAAAATTAAAGAAAAAGCCATGATTTAATGCTGCACACCAATCTATAGCACGTGACTTTAACACTTTAACACGACATGACTTTCACAAGTGACTCTGAAGATGGCCTAGATTCATTTAAAGCCGGTTTACAAAAAGGGAGGAAAGGATAACCCTATTATTACTTAGATTATATCCTAACCTAGCACTCAAGGGTAAGTTACCAAATGTTTACACGGGATTTCTGGTCTGGGTAGGATCACATCAGCAAGCGAATTATATTTTACTGGCGCGTCATTTTAAGAACGAAATATATAAACGTCATTGGTCACATACTTTGAGGCCCCTGACATGTGAAATTTTAAACCGGTTTGAAACTCGGGCTGACGTGAGTTCAGTTCGGTATTGTTAATTTTGTTTCTGCTTGCATGGAATTGCAGATTCGTTTGAAATTATCTTGACATCGTCTGGCGCATGCGTTTCGAAACAAACGTTTTATGTTTACATCAAGAACTTGGAAGAAGAAACAGGAGCTATATTTTTCAGGGTTTTTACAAAGATTATTTTGCTATTCTCGTATTCTGTTCGTTATTAATTTAAATCAAATAATCTAAATTAGTTACATTTTTTTCATTCCCAGAGTTTCATTCCCAGAGTCTTCTTTAAAAAAAAGGTTAACAACCGACCAACAGTGTAGATGGAATTTTTTAGTTGAAAATAAATGAACAAAAAAAAAGGCGCCAAAATCCTTTCCCAATGAACAATATAACTTTCAATTTGCCCAAGTTCGAAAAAAATTATCGTTACATGAAAATCTTGCCCCTACCTAAAATCTCACAAACAGGTTTGAAATGCCAAACTGAGTTCAGACCGGTTTGAGTTTCAATTCGCCTTCTCTCGTGTAAACACTATGAGGGCTTTGACCATACCGTGAACTGGCATCACGCCGGTGTGAGTTTCATACCGGTTTGAGATTTGAGATAGTGTGTGTCGTTAAATCGACTTTGATTTCAGAGCAACCCAATCTCGTGGGCAGAAGCTGCCAATAATGAATAAAATATCTGCAAATAATTAATTAACAAAATTAACAAATTAGACAATTCTTACCTGGCCTGGATAAACGAGTGAATCAGGTTGAATCTTTTTGCCAAAATTCAAGAACATTCCAATCAAAGAGAGCAATAAACTTGGTTTCTGAAAAACAAAAAATACCAAAATCTTGATAACCATGCTCCATTGCATAATCAATATATAATTATTTGCTGTAAAGAAATCATCTATTGTGTTGCCCAAAACATTTGCCAGGGTGCTGTGGAGTGAGGAGCATTAGTGTAGCTAATTTTTTTTAGGGTTACTGGTACATTATTGAAAAATTAAATTATATATATTTATAAATTAAAAAATTTATTTAATAGAAATTATTCGGCAAAAGAAAAAGAAAATCTTGAATAAAGTTTGACAATCTTTAAGACAACATCTTTACCTGTGTTTCCTTTCGTTGTTATCTTATACTCAAAACTCCTGAATAAAACTACAAATTCCAGCACAGCCAATACTTAAAAACAAGATGGACTTCTAACCAAAGAACATCGATAGCTTTGCTCTCATCAACCCCCATCCCGTTTTCATCCAAAGCTTTAGCCCTGTTAAAGATTTTGCTTTTCCACACAGAAAGTTCGCTATTGTTGCTTGTGGGAGAGCAGAAGTTGGTTTATTTGGGAGTTAAGCCATTATTACGGGTTGTTCGTTTGCTCCGAAGAATCCCTGGCATGCCAGGGCGAAATAGTAGCCATAACAAGTGAATTTATCGCTTTTTACGTCGTTCGTGTCATTAAACGTTCGTGTCGTCGCTCGTGTCATTAAACGTTCGTGTCGTCGTTTGTGTTCGTGTTATTTAAACACAATTATCCTACAGAGCTCCTACAGAGCTCATGGAAAAATGTTCAAACTTGGTTGTAGTTAAACCTTCGTTTATTTGTTTATTTGTTGATTTTAGTCATCAACCAAAGCAAGATCAGATCTCGGGTCCAATAGTTTGCAACATTTTTAAACATTTTCATTTTTTCATATCATGGATAAAATTGAATTTAATTGATAAACAACGTAAAACTTCATATTTTCAGGAGGTAGATGCGGGCAGAACTTTATATTAATTTCAGATATTTCAACACAAGTTTATCATATAAATCAATTTGGCTTGGATGTGTTACCCCCTGCAAAATAAAAGTTGCATCGGATTTGCCTGTTTATAGCAGAAATAAATCCGGGCGTGACGAAAGAAACCAATTATAAGTCATCGGTATAACTACGTGCAGTAAATGAATAAGTAGATACTGTTAGTAGTATAGAGAATGGATATTTTAAGTAAAATATTTATGCACTTACATATTCATCAGTAATGCTATAAGCTATCCATTTGTAGAAGATAAGAATTACAAGATATCCAAAGATGCACATCATGAACAGAACCTGCAACAACAACAACACCACATATTCAAGCTCCATGATAAGTCATGGAGAACCAATCTAAATGTCAATTTTCTATTCCATTTCTAAACTCTGAAGGCGGAATTTAGAAATGGGATTCAATTTTTTCAGAATTTTCAGATGTAAATTTGAAATATAAAAATTACATCTAAATTTGAAACATAGAATTTATTTCCCGTGGATAAATCACAGACAATATAATCTTCTCCAGGAACAAATATTAAAAGCCTCTTCGAAAGAAACGAGGGTCAAACTTTCACACAAATTTATCCTCCAAAGTCGATTCCCATAGACTCCCAATCTTTTTCACCGCCTCTGTGACATATGATGGGTGTGCATGGGTGGTCTCCATCAGTGTGATGCCTTATAGGTCTTACTGATTAAAATTTAGATGTAGATGTCACCCTTATAGTAGGATGATCTTATTTCCATTGTCTTTTTCGGGTCCCTACACTAAGAAGCCTTGAGTTCTACTCTAAAAAAACAATAGAAGAGGATCATCCTCTCACCAGGATGATGTCGATCAATTGATAATGTTATTGCTGGCTGGATTCCCAACAAAACATCATCACAAAAGCATCATCAGTTGCAAGAACATGAAAATCGGGTTTTTCGCAAAAGAACTAATTGTGCAAAGTAATATTTTCATATGTCAAATAATTACCATAAAATAATATTTGCAAATACCCACTCCAAAACGACACAAGTTGCTAATAAGCAATAAATCTCATGATATTTGTCTTAATATAAGTTTGTCATTCCTTCTCGTTTCCTCGATTCCAATTAACAACAAAACAAGTATGTAGACTTACCTGAGGTATAAATTCGCAAATAATGTTGACTGGATTCTTAAAATGCCTGCAAAAAGTAATTTCCAAGTAATATATATATATGCTTGCCAGAAACAAATACACTAGGTAAAATTTAGATTGACGCACAAATCATAGACGAAAGTATAGTTTCATTAAAAGAGAATAATAAAGCTTGAATAAATTTTCATAAAATTATTGGATAGATACTAGATCACGGCCCAGGGAATCCGGCATACCATCTCCAGATACATGACACAGAACAGTTAAACATCTTGTTCTTAAAAAGGTACTTTGAAATGTGTAAATAATAACATTTGTCATATATCTGGAGATGGTGTGTGATTCACGAGGCCATAATCTAGCATAGTGTAAGGAAATAAAGTACAGTTAAAATGAAATGTACCTGTGATTGTAAAAACTGAGAACAACACCAAACATCATGTGTATCACACCAAAAATAACGGACAACTTCATCTTGAAGGAGTTCAAGAAATTCAACTTGTTTGAGGAAAGTTGCCAAGCCTAGATTGAAAATATTATAAGGGTTACTCAAAACTAATGCAATAGCAACTAGCATTTTGTGATCTAACGTTTTCTGACCAGTATAATTTGTTAATTTAACTTTCAACCTAAAAAACAAAATTCCTCGACTATCTTTCGACTATCAACAACCTATAAAACAAAATTCCTCGATGCAAAATAAAGTTAACTCAAAATTAACACGATAGCAAGGATGTAGGAGCGTGGCGCAGTGACAAACCAGTCCAGTTAAAAATTGGATCGCAATCAACAAAACGTGGGCTCTCACTCAGGTGGAATAAACATTTTCTCATAAAAGTGCTGGAAGAAAGGATGAAAGTAGGAAGCTAGGATGAAAGCGTCAGTTGTACAGATATGCGTTAACTCGAGCCTAAATTCCTCTCACCTCCTTGCTTATAGCCTGAAAAGTGAGATGATTTACTTTGCATAAACAGGTATTTATAGGTGCAAAAAACTATGAGCAATACTTACAGGGTCAATACCAAAATAATATGGCACGGCACGAGCGACATCTTTTGGATCAAGCACCATTGATGGAACGTTCTTTACCTTTTGACTTTCCAAATAAGGTAATCTGAAAGCAAAAAAAAAACGTTTTCTTTCGTTGATAAAATGTATATGTGCAGACAAAAAAAAACAAAGTTAAATGTCAAACAATTTGTTGCAAAGTTGTGAAGAAGAAGAAAGAAACTTTGGAAGAAAGTTGTGAAGAAGAAGAAATGAAATGTGGAAGAAAGTTGTGAAGAAGAAATAAATTGTGGAAGAAGGTTGTGAAGAAGAAGATAGAAAATGTGGAAGAAAGTTGTGAAGAAGATAGAAAGTGTGGAAGAAAGTTGTGAAGAAGATAGAAAGTGTGGAAGAAAGTTGTGAAGAAGAAAGAAAATGCAGAAGAAAGTTGTGAAGAAGAAGAAAGAAAATGTGGAAGAAAGTTGTGAAGAAGATAGAAAGTGTGGAAGAAAGTTGTGAAGAAGAAAGAAAATGCGGAAGAAAGTTGTGAAGAAGAAGAAAGAAAATGTGGAAGAAAGTTGTGAAGCACCTTGATGACAGATGATGCTGATGCTGTGATCGTAGTCTTAAAGATATTCTCGTCCTTTGAAACTTCTAACAACTGAATATCCTGGAACTTTCTCATGCAACCATCATGCCTATGCCTCGCATATTCTCATATAACTAATACCACAAACATAACTTCATCAACTAGATCTTTCTTGATAAAATATCATTTCACCTGTTCCTCTTCTTGTGTTATCTATTGCATACATTGAAGAAAATGCGACGCCTTGTATATCGGCGAAGAGGCAGATTCAATGAGCACATGCGCAGCGTTCAAAACAAGATCCATCACAATGTGTTTTCTATTCTATTGTTTTTGGCTTCACGTCCCCTTTGCATTTGTATTATGTCCTACCACCCATGCCCGAACGATGGCATGGGTGGTGAGAAATTAAAAAATTAGTGCACGTATAACAAATGTTGTGTAGTTTAGTGCATGTGTAACAAATGCACATAGAACAAAGTCAGTACTGAACATAAAAATGCGATTTATCATTCCTTAGAATACATTTCACATCTTTCAACGCAGCCAAGCAAATAACAATAAACAGAACCACACAAAGTTTGACTTTATCTGTTTGTTTTGATTAGATTGATTGACTCAAACGCGTGAAATCTATTCTTTTCAACGAAAAAAACGCATTGTTATGTGCGAGACCTGAATATTTTGTTTTAGAAATCTTTTCTTGCTTACAATGCGATGTTATGTCTCTTACAAAATATATGTATGTCACACCTAGAAGATTTGCAAATCATAATAAACAGAATTGAGTTTCCCCTCTGTGTTTCATATTCACTTTGATTTGATTGAGCGCGCTTGTAGGTGTGAAACATATTTCTTTCAATCACAATCGCATTGCAATGTTCAATACCTAAATAGTTTGTTTCACAGCATCTCGTCACAAGAATGCAAAGAAAACCTAGAAAACCTTACGAGTAGAGCTCGGTGCGGTTCCTGATGTCCACCCATCCAGATCCAAAGATATTGATTGATTTCGAGAAGGCATCATTGTAAATAAATCCAGAATATATCGAGAATAATCCCATCATTGTTACGATGTATCTTCCAGCAAAAATTGTTTCAAACATCTGCAAAATATTACATTTTTATTAAAATGTAAAAAAAAACAAAAATCAGTTGTTTGTGTTACATCAATACCAAATTTAATCAAAGGTTTTTAATTTAATTAAATCAAAAAAAAATCTCACCTCTCCGCCCTCTTTGAAATTCTCCAGCTTTTTTTCATTCAAAATAAGCCAAAATCCAAACAAAAACATGATCAGGCCATGTCCACTATCGCCAAACATCACAGAAAACAGGAAAGGGAACGTGATTATCGTAAACAGAGCTGTAAATAAGCAAGATCTATATTAACTTACTTCCATCTCATAGGACTAAAAATTAACTCACTGCACCCCCACAGGACTCGAAATTAACTCACTGCCCCCTCATAGGGCTCACAATTAATTCACTGCCCCCTCATAGGACTCACAATTAGCTAACTGCCCCCTCATAGGACTAAAATTAACTCACTGCCCCTAACAGGACACAAAATTAACTCACTGCCCCTTCATAGCACTCAAAATTAACTCATTGCCCCCTCATAGGACTTAAAATTAACTCACTACCCCCTCATAGGACTCAAAATTCCTACACAAATCACAAAGATCACAAGACATTCAAAATTAAAACTTTTAACGTCTATATTTATATTCAAAACTTATATTAAAATTAAAATTACAAAATATTAAATCATTAAGAAATGAAAAACGTTCATGTGTAGAATCCAAGAACTCGAACTTGCTAAACTCGAACCCAAATTGAATTGTTTAGCATTACTGTATAAATATATCTTTTAATGAGTTTCAGTATTGTAGTTGAATGTCTCTGAACTCGAACTCGCATTAACTAGAACTTCCGGTTAACTCAAATTGCATACATATCCCTTGATAGTCTTCAGTCTGGATTCAGCTTGGGTTATTTCGAAAATTCGTCACATGAAACAAATTTCATTCCCCTTGAGAGTTTATAATAGCGGACTTCAACTGTAACTTATAGCTCTAGATAACTCACTCATGCACCTCGTTCAAACAAACTGATCTTTTTCTTTAAGGTTAAAATTAGCAAAGTTTAAATGTAAATCAATATAGTGTAATTAGAATAAAAAAAACACACCCATGAGCCCCTATTTAAAAAGGTAGGTAAACTTACAAATGATTCGCGAAAAGATGCTATATCAAGCTTTACTTATAGAAATGTATAATTTATGAAAGAAAGACATAAAATAACAACATTTTCCACGGATTAGACCATATTCAATTTCCCAGAGGGTAAGTCCCCGCAGATCAAATGTTGTCTAACCTCACCATGCATTATGAAATAGTCTGAATGACTGAAAGAGGCTAAATGACTATAAGAAATAGTCCACCAACACCACATTTTGTGACAATGACTACATACAAATATACACCCCCACAGTAATAGTGTTACCATTTGAAATGGAATGCATGTTTTATAGCAAACACACAACAACAAACCTGGATTCACTTCTTGGTAGTTTGCAACGCCATAAGCATCAACAATTGCTTGAAATCCAGATGTGAATTTATTTACGCGATTGAATGTTGGTGGTTCATGCTTCGTGAGCATACGATTCAAAATTGAAGGAACTGAAGAGCCACTTCTTTCCTGGAAATCAATCAGAAACAAATTGAGGAAATGTTAATTTTCATAAATGAACTGAGAAATCTGACAGAAAAACAATCAACAGCTAAAAAAAATGATAACCCTTTTCAAAAGGTATCAAGTTTCATCAACACGAGGCTTTTTCAAAAAGACTTTGAATTTATGTTAAATTTATGTTAAATTTATGTTAAATTTATGTTAAATTTATGTTAAATTTATGTTAAATTTCCACTTTGAAAAATCCTCCCAAAAAACACAAGAAAAATTGTTCTCTAAGTAAACCTTGCCTGCAAATTTGACTAAGGTTCTTCACCAGTAAACGCTTAAAAAATTATTATCAATACGTTTTTAAAATCTTAATGTATTCACTTTCTCCTTGCAAATATGTCGTTTTACGTTGCCCGCTAGTGGGCTATAACGCCCTTCCAGAAGGTTAAACTTAAATGGAATGCCCAGGTGATTCTTTTCAAATTATACTATAGAATATAGATAAATATCAGGTATGGTAGATATCTCTCTGCGGCGACCTAGGTCGGGCACTTTCGACAAATCTTCTCCATGCTTCTCTATCCTCCATTGCGGTCGGCAGGTCTTCTAAATTTAGACCGGTGTCGGTTACCAGTTGGTCTATATAGTTCTTAATCGGTCGTCCCCTAGGTCGGCTGATGAAAGATTCAGATTGGCAAAGCATTGTTTCTATTTTATTAACATAGAGATTTGCTTCCTTTGGGTCGTGTACAGCGCAACTTTCTTATTAAACGTATCTTGTATTGGGTGTTTGTATTCTACAAAGAAAATTTATTAATTGATTGATATAGTTAACTTACTGTTCCTCTCTTCATAGCAAGTTGAATCTTGTCAAGATCAGCGACAGGGCACCAACATTCAGCAATCAAGCACTTTTGAGTGACATCCAGGTTGAACATGTTCATGGAATGGTAAATCGACTTGATTTTCTTCACCTAAACAGCATCAAAATATTTTACAGCTAGATGTTAACATTGTTAATAAAAGGCGCCCACCCAGGCTGGAACTCAAGTGAAAAGTAGCCTGAGTCCCAGCAGATGACGGCATGAACCATGGCATTAAAAAGCACCCCGCCGTGTGACCAGCGGTATCAGGAAATTTTTTAAAAAGTAATCTTTCAGGAAATTTTGTATAATTTTGTCAAATGTTACGTTGTTTATCATTTTAAATTGCCAATATCTTGCAGGAAATTTGAGGCCAAATTTGTTTGGTCGCAAGCACCAAATAAAACTTTCTGGCCATGACATGAACTACTATTTTGTGTCCTTTACAAAAGTAATGTTCCTTTGCATAAAATTGCACTACAAATAATTTATTTCGCTTTCTGCTTCCTATGGAATTTGAAAACGTTCTGTGCTTAGTTGATATAATTTTGTAAGTTAAGAACGGCCTCGACCTTATTCAATCCAAACTAAAGTGAACTGGCGGACACTATTGGTCTGCGGCATGGTCGAGGATCTTCGTGGTCTAACGTTCCAAGGTCTGGTTTAAACGCTCTTATTGCTTCACAGAATTTTGGTGAAATCATCCACAAAGCTACAAAGTGCTCTAAACTCAAATGAAACTCAAGATAGCTCCGCTCCTCCCTCCCACTGCATCGTAAACAAATTAGGACTTAAATAACCCAAAACTCAATTTTAACAGTGTGCCAAAACCAGGTTACAACTAGCAAGTTTATTCATACTAACCTTTATGAACCAAACGTTAATGCTTTTCGCCATTGTTTGCATCAGTCTGTGGCGATGGTCCTGAGTCTGTGTTAAAACCTGTGAAATTAAATTGTCTTTAATTAATACTGCAAACAAAATAAAAACAAAAAAGAGTTAACTTTTGAATAAAAGAAAGATTTAGATGACTTCAAAATCCAAACAATTTATCAGTATGGATGTTTTTTAAAGTTTTGCATTCAAATTTTAAGGTGCTGTTAAAAAACGGTTGGCTAATCATAAACATTCAAGATGACCATCGCAAGCATAAAGAATATTACCGTTTGAAGATCTTCAATTCTAGTCATGACGCCGATTGCCATCTCTCTTCTCTCGGCAGGCGATTCTGGGCATGGATACAGAGTTGCTCGAAATCTGGAAGAAAAATCAAAAATATGTACTAAAGCGATCATTCATGATGGAAAACTTTCATATTTGATTTATTATATATTTGCTTCATAACGTTTGCTCTAAACAATTGTGTTCGAACAGAACAAAGAAGTCTATTTCTTAACTCAGTAAAAAGTAAATAGTTAAAAAAATATATCCCTGCGGGGGGAAACAAAAAAAAACTTAAATACAAAACGTATCTGCGGGGGAAGCAGGGAGGAAATCTTCGGCGGATGAAAAAACAAAAGCGAGAAATCTTCGCAGAAGATATTTTTTTTACTATTTACTTCTTTGCTGAGTTAAGAAATAGACTTGGGTTAAATCTAGAATAAAGTGGCATGACAGTAGATACAAAAGATATTTCTTAAGCAGAAAAGTATAACTGAGAACAAGGCTACAAAACATACCCCTCGCAGATCTTTTTAACACGCATCTTCAACTGGTCTCCTTGAAAGAAAACAATGAACACACACTTGTGCACAAAATCACCAGTACCAGGGTCTTCCAAAGCCTCTTCAATTTCAGCTTGTTTGAAGAACACATTTCCCCTGCATGCACGCCATAAAAGTCTTTCAAAGGCAGGGACGCGTTCGCGAGAAATAACTCCAGCAACAAATCTGAAAAAAAGGAATAAAAATAAAACATGCGCTCTTTTCAGGAAAAATAGAGCAAATTTATCTGTTACAGTAAAAACCTGCATATAAGAATCCATATTTTAAAAATCAACCTGACAAGGTTCTTATAAGTTAAAAGCATATTTCAGCTTAATGGGTTAGAGGGTGATGAACTTAAATTTTACTTGGAATATATTTGTTGATTATTCTAACGATATCTTCTGGGCTTAAATAACAAAATTTTAATTGTGAATAGAATTAATGCAGGTATATCAACTTAAATGTTATCGAAAGAGGAAGGTTCCTATATGCAGGTTTTTATTGTACTAAAACGAAGCACCTTCTGAGCCTTCTGAGTTTTGTCATTTTGTGTGAAACTTTACAAGTCTTAGAGCTTGATTTGAAGGAGAAAAGATCATCCTAGTACCGAAATCATCCTAGTGGTCTCCTTTTAGAGTGAATTTGGGGCTTTCTCGTGACTGAAACTCAGAAAAGCAATAAGAGATGGATCGTGCTGCTATACGATGATGATTTCAGTATTAGGATGATGCTCCATGCTTGTAAACTGGCTCTTACAAAACCAGGAAACCCGAGAAGAGTACAGTAAGATTTAAAAAACTACTTTTAATTGAAGAAACCCTAAATTTAAGAAATCACTGATAAAAACTACAAGGCTCCTTTTCTCAGAAGAACAATGGGAAAATAACGGAAAATATTGGAAAACAATAGGGCTCAGTTTAAAAAATTAGTTTCTTAAGTGCGGGGCCTAACTGTGAGTCACACGTCAGAGCCAATTTCTAACAGCAAAAAGTGAAAACTCAAAAAACGGTTCTATACTGCACGAAAAATTAAGTATGAGCTAACAAAGTAAGAACAAATCTAGACCAATAAATCGAAAAAAAATTCAAAAAGTAAGTCCTAAAAAAAATTTCTCTGTGAAACGAAGTAGCTATAGTAGAAACCGCATAAAAACATATATCTTTGAGAAACCAGCCGGACAAAAGTTCGTATTTGACACTTTTAGAAAACATAGCTGAGAGACAGGGGGAGGGAACGGAGAACTTACTAAACAATTACGAAAATTTGATACTCGTAATATTTAAAAATACTACTGGTATCAAAACCTTAAAGTGTTTAAAGACACCTTAAATAATTTATGAAAAAGACCACCCCAACAGAGTTTTACGAAAGTACCTGTGAATGAGAAAAGAGACAACAGATGTACAAGGTTATTTATGATGATTCATATATATATATATATATTATACAAAATGTAAAGATAATCATCAAAATATACTCACCCAAGCTGAGCCCCAGCAAAGCCGGGTTCTTCCTTAAGTATACCTTGCTTGTCGCCATAAAGCTCCTAGTGACAATGTAACGTAAAATTTATTTTAAACCAGTCAACTCTCTCGGAAGTAAACATCATTTAAACAAATCTTGAACTGGTAACTAACAAAAATTTGGAATCCCTGTGCCCGTGCTTCGTAAATGCCTGCTTCCCTATGCCTATGTTTCGAAATCCCTATGCTTTGTAAAGATGTCGGCTCTCTGAGAGTTGACTGTAGTTTCTTGCGACGAACCACAACTCACCCCAATCGACCTGCCGCCGTTGTGGCGACTAATTCTGACTCCCCTAATAAATTCATTTCTTCCGTTCCAGTCGGTACACCATCGCCATTATGCTGTTGTTGGACATGTTGTTCAGCCTGTGTTGATATACAATTATTGGTTTAAAGTCTCGTTATGGTGTGAAACAATTAAGTAGAATAATTACAGCATTATAGTATATAAATTGTATGGCTAATTTATTCATTTTCTTTTAATTAAAAAAATAATTTTAAGTAATTGGGACAGCACTGAAAAACGTCGTAAATTGAAAGTTAGTTAAGCTGGAAATCTTTGCATTAGAATTTATCAAATTTAAAAAATATGTCAAATTTTATTTGAAACCAGCACCAACAATAACACCAAAATCGTTTCCTCAAACTCTACGCTTCTAGTTAAACCACTTACGCTATAACAATGTAGAGAAAAGTTTATCGGTGTCATTTCTAATGGTATAGTCCATTCCATTTCACACAAGAGGGGAAAAAAACATACCATTTTGGTTTTTAAATTTTGCTGCAAATCTAGTATTTATGAAATTCATATACGCACTGTAATTTATAGATTTCATCTATTTTATACATACTCCCACAATTTCAAGAGCATTTAAAAGTCAAAGCAAATTTCTGTTACAATAAGACTTTAAATTGAACAAGCGCAATCAAATTAATTTCGAGTACTCTTTTTAAAATTACAAGCTTGAACATTTAAATTGAGCTAAAAAATACTTGGGTTTCAAAATAAATTGACAGAAAAAACGGGCCCACAAAAAATACGAAACTACATGACCAACAAAAGCTGGCAAAGCAAAACAAAAGAAACATAACAAAGACAAAATACTTCACCCAAATTAAAACATAACACGAAATAGGGAAAGAGAAAAGACTCCAATTAGATGCCACGATAAAGTGTGGCATTTTTAATTTTTAAACTATGTTTTTCATAGTTTACTACTGTTCGTTAAAATTACATAAAGAAAACTTACACGAAGGACTAAGCATAAACTTATCATGACACTTAGTCAGTTTTAAACAGGTCCATTGCGAAGGAGGAAATTCAACTCAACTGTTTATTACAGGGGTCCGAGTAAATAAGTATCGATATAAATCCTATAGATGTAAACAGATGTAGCAAAAGAGTACTCTCAATGATTTTTACAAAGACATTTCTTATCACATAAATATTAAAAATAACAATGACTTTAAATGTACTGGTTAAAATTTAAGTAATCGTTATTTTCTCGTAAATTTTCGCAAATCGTAAATTTTCTCAATCGTAACTTTCGAACTGCATGATCCATTTCAGCACAAATTCCATAATTTAAAATTCTATTTGTAAATTGCAAAATCAAATGAAAATTGCTTCACCTTTAATTTAGCATGCTCAATTTACCTTGATATCAAAAACTCTTTAAAATTTAAATATTTCTCAAATATTTATGTATTAACTAAATTTTTAATATTACTTTCAAACAATTGTTCACACACCAAACAACATATTCAAATTTAAGCTTGTGTCTTAAATAATTCGGATTTAAAGTATTTTTTGAATAAAAAATAAATAATGTCACTTGATTCCTAAAGTCTGAAAATAATGTTGTAAAAACAATGTAATTGTAATATCAAACACACGAAGACAACAACACAGTCCAACACAGCCAAATATCACATCGAAATAAAACGCACTGGTGCAAGTAACTGTTCAAGATTCATCAACAAATATAATGACCAAGAGAGTAGAGGGGTACATAACATATTTTGGGTACAGGTATGTGCCGTTCATATGGGTGGGTTGGAAGCTGAAAAATCCAAATAAGAGTGGGTACCTTATGGCCAAAATCATGAAAAATTCAGTAATATGGGTGCTTTTCGAAGACATTTCCTCATTTTAGTGGGTTCCAGTTCCAAGGCAAATTTTAGCTTTTGGAACTGGGTAGCTCTCTGAAAACTGAATGGCAGATCCCCGTCAGATCACAAGTCATGTACCCCTCTATTGTTATGGGAATTCATTGTAATATCTGAGAAATTTGGGCCTACTGTTTCTACATAAGCTGTTTGTTATAAACTATAATATGTTAGTCATAACAACATTAAAAGACATTAATTAAAAACATATATGGAGATTTAAACACAGAATGCATGTATATACATTAGTATGTTAAGTATTGAAAATGTTAAAGAGATTTACTATTGTTGTTGTTACTATGTTAATCAGTGCTGTGCATTAATATAAAAGTAAAATTATAACAATTAGATCAATTAAATATGTACATACAATTTATATATAAAAAATCCAATATATATATATATATATAATATATACGATGTGTATAGCAATGTGCCCTCCCGGTTATCACAATAATGGCTTTATGGCATATACAGTATATAATATATATATATATAATATATATATATTATAAAAGGGTACTGTAAAAATTTTTGCAATAATAATCATAATAGCAATAGTTATGTGTAATAATAGGAAAAACTTAAGGCATCAAGCATAGCCCTTCATCAGTAGTAAAATACCAATAGAATCAATATTTAGTTAGTATTGACTACTGATGAAGGTTTGTGCCCGATACACCTAGTTTTTAATTATCTTGGCATTGTCAGTATATTACAAAGAATTTTAGATTTACACAAAAATTGTTTCATATCTTTGATATAAACACAAATGCAATACAAGTTAAAAATGTCCTGCTTCATATCTCACCTTGAAGAAAAACTCTGAAGCTAATAAGTCAACAAAATTTTATCACAATTATGTCAATTTTAAAACTATACCAAAGACTGATATGTCTGATTTCAGCTCAACCAATCCACATGCCTACCATACTCAGCAGTCATGACAATGGCCATATGTAATTGACTCATCTATTAAGTTCTGCCCACATAGTTCAATTAGTAAAAAGTACAATAACTGGAAGATGGTGAAAAAGATGGCAGCAAGGGAATTTTACCAAAATGCATTGCATTTGACAATTTAATTTTGGCAGACATTATGATTTCTGTTACAAAACAGTGCATTATGGCATTAATCTTTCTACCATCATTATCGTAATTATGTGCACTTAATTTTCAGATCTTCAAATACATGTGACATGCAATATGCATGTGACATTTCACAAAATTAAAAGTTAAACATACCTCTGAAAAGAAAGTCTGAGTTTTTCTAAGAATATGTTTCAACTCTGTAAGTTCCAAAAAGCTCCTCTGCAAGGCTTCATAATTGGAGTTGCTATCTTTCATTTCATTCTCCAGTTCCTCAAATTGAGCCTGATAAAAAATAATGTAAATTGAAATCTAATGTGATAACATTTGAACAAAACCAAATATCAGGTGCAGTGTCCCAAAAACTTTTTCCAAAGTTGAATGCTCTCAGTGACAAATCTTTTTCACACAATTGATAATATATGTAGATAGTCTACACTATTCTTTAATTATTGGTAACCATCGTTACCATTATTTTTACATGCACATTATCTGGACAACATCTGAACAAAGTTGACCCCTCTGATCTAAAATATAAATTTACCAACAACCCATGCATATCATCATAAAAAATTCCCTACTCAGTATTTTTCAATAAATGTGAAAAAACTATGAAAAGAAATGTGCATGTAAAAATGAAAAAGTCTCCCCGAAAAGCAAAAGTATGCCAAAAAATAAAAGTATAGTTGACATCACCAAAAGTCAACTTTGTAAAGAGTAATAATCGGTCAATGTCAAACTTTTCTTGAAGTCTCAATTTTTCTTTCAATGCATCCTTCAATGCAGCATAACTCAAGTTAATTTAAAAGTTGACATATCAGAGCCAGTGTGCAGCACATGGCCCTTTCTCAAGAATAATTAATCATCAGATATATCCAGTATTTTGAAGTCCCAAAGCTTCACAGAAAAACAAAACAGCACAATATTCACCTCTAAGTCAATCATTTCCCTGGGATGTGGTGCATCTGGATTTTCACCAGTGTCTGCCATTGGGATCTCTGCTTTCTCCATTTCTTTTTGAAGAAACCCTGCAAAGAAAAGTTTGTTAATTATGCAGTGTGTTTCTCAAACTGATTTTTTAACTTCTGATCGAAATTTGCAAAGTTGTAAACATCTGTTGTGACTTACATACTGAAAAAACCTGTGTATAAGTTAGGCATATACACAACACTCCTAACTTTCAACCTAAAAATTATTTTAAATTATTTTAAATTAAAAAAACAGATTCTTCTACAAGATAGAAAAACAAATACTGGTCCATTGAAGCAAAATACACCCACAAAAAACAACAACATAAAATGCACATGTTTCCAAATTTCAGCTTTTATTTAATGCTGCAAAAACCACACCTTATCACTGGGCAGGTACAAAATTGTCACCCATAATTGTTGGTGATACTACAAAGGTCCCAAGAGCTGAGAGATATACCAGAGAGTCAGTACAACTCAGGAGATAGGTTGCACCCTCAATTTTTGAAAGGAAAATTTGGAGAAAAGTGGATAAATGCAATATGAACAATTTAGTTTTACTCACTGAGCTTCCGTTCCATTTCATCACATCTTCTAACTTCATTCACAAATTTTCTTTGAAAAGCATTGACATCTGGATTGAGCTATAAAACAATTTTACTATTCACTCATTTTCAACAAAATAAGCACAAATAATCTCTGTAGATTTTCTTTGAACTTTTATTGAATATAGCAGGCCTGTACATATGAATCTTAGTGGGCGTGCAGCAATTCGCACGCCTTGGCGATTTTAGGCGTGCGATGGCGT
>JAYJMH010011238.1:0-23227 GCA_036873815.1 Phacellophora camtschatica | reverse complement strand
ATAATTTTGTTTCTGAGTATTTATATACGTGAAAAACGTTAAATATCAATCGCGCGCCTCGTTAAAAGAAATCGCTACAAGGTGCGCGATATGTCACTCGCCTGTGAAAATCCTCACGGAGAGGCCTGTTGGGTGTGTGTTAAGTGTAAGTGAAGTGTTTATAATGATTCAATCCAGATTAGTTTTAACCAATAACATTTTTAGGATAAAAACTTCGCTCTGCAACAATGAAATATCAGTTTTTCCACGTGTGATTGATGGGCTCGTCTGAAGTTACTGGGACGCATGTCTGCATGCTCGCGAGCTGTCGCGCACGTCACACTGAAAGGCCTGATGCTTTTTTAAAAAATTACCAAATTTTCCATCATATCAACTCTTATTTTTTCTTCCTCTGTTTCTCCATCTAAAAACAATAATATATGCAACATTGATATGCTATAATTCCAATAAGCTATAATTACAATAACACTAAAATTTGTGAATGCTATTTCTCTTACCTCAGCTGAGACCACAAACAATCTTAACACTTTCAAGCATAAGATCAAGCATCGTTTCATGCAAAACATTTAAAAAAACGAAAATAATGCTTCCAAAAAAAATGAAACTAATCTATCATTAATAACCCCGCAAAAAATCAAAACATTATTGACATTTTTGTTTACTTTTTATCTTTATCTTTTATTTTTATTTTAACATCTTTCAATGCTATCCCTGCCACTCTAGTTTAGGGGTTTGTGATTTTAAAGTTATTATGTATTTTAGATTGTAAATTTAAAGTGTTAATGGCATAATTTTATTTAGCATTTAATTATTTATTTTTAAAATCTCATTAAGGATAATGGCCACTTGAACAGAATGAGTGGCCCAAGTGGTTAAGGTGCAGTGTTTTGAAACCAAACTCTCTGTGAGAGCACAGATGGTGGAACTTCTAACTACAAACCCTGCAGCAAGCTCAGTTGTCTATCATTTTTAGGTTGGTAAATGAGTACCAACTCAGCGGTTATCAATACAGGGAAGGAGTGGCGCCCTCTCCTGCCTGACATGGTGGGTGGAAGCTAATGAAAAGCAATAAAAATTTTGCTGAGTAAATGTATATCTAAACTATAAAATAATATTATATATAGTCAAGGTTTTCAAAAAATTTATTAAACTATGCATGCATACTCCTCCAAAGAGGAAACTATGAATAAGATCAAATATTCAAAACAATTACCAAGTTTGAATTTCCTGCCAAGGTATCTCAAGATCTAAGAAACAAGAAGAAAAAGATTGAAAAAAACAATTCAACAACACATGGCAGAGAAATGGTGTTTATTTTGAAAAATCCTGGTGATTTAAACAAATATTTTTTATGAACCAATTTGACCTTAGTTTGATCTATCATATAAACGTAGAAATTCAAAAATTGGATGGCTCTTCTTAGACTTATAAACTGGGAAATGTGCTATGTTTATTTTGGATCATCCGTAAAATTAAAAGGATTTTTTTTCTTGTGCAGCCAATCATTGTCATAATTGTTGCATATAACTGTCCGAGCCTCTAAGTCTTATCACTGACATACAGCTAACTTTATAATTATACTGACTCACAAATATAGTAAAAATCACCACAAACAACTTACAGCATTGCTTTGAGTAATCTTGATATCTCCATCAATATAGTAAGGTAACTGTAAAAGAAATATGTGTACAATTATACTAAATCTTTTACTTACATCAAATCAACCCCTGCATACTTCACTTTAAAAACAGGCAATTTCAGTATGTATATAATTAATTTGTGCTGTGCTGACAGTGTAAGTTGTGCTTAAAAACATTGCTTACATTTGGAAAATCAAGACCAAGTGTTCCTTTCACAGATGTCCAATCAGATCTGTCAAATCCAGGGGCTGAAGAATAAAAATGTATCAAATATATAATTATACAGATTCAAAGACAGCACAATGAACTCATAATTAAAGCCAACTTTGAGAAAGTGTGACACTCCCTAGAAACACGAATCAGGACTTACTCAGCAAATTTAAATTTCCAGCAAAATAAATTTGGTAATTCAAAGTCAAAATTTAGCAAAATTGTCTTGACACCCTCCCAAAATTTTAACTTACCATCCCCTGTTGTGTAATGTTTATCTTCAAATTCTGTCTTGGTGTAACCGAGAATCAAACGAAGAGGCTGAGCAAGCTAAAAAAAGAATTCTAAGGTGAACACACAATAATTAATATTTCAATAAAAATCTAAAAATGTGGTTAAGTGCAGGAATTTTCCAGAATGCAAAGTGGGGTGCTTTTTAACAAGAGCTGGGGTGCGCCAACAGCTTAAATTCAAAATGTGAGTATGCATTTATTGGATCTCATTGTTTTATTTTGTTCATCTTTATAGTTAGCCTTTTCAGATGCATTGCATTTTTATTTCCTGTGGTAGTAAATCCACAAATTCAATTCAATGAGATTTAAGCATTATTTAAATTACAATATAAAAATAATTTAAATAATTATGATAATTCTGCTGAGCTAAGGAAACTTGAAAAACTCAACAGAACTATCCAGCCACCCTTTTCTACATGCTCACAATAATCAAAATATTACAGCATATGTGGATTGAATTGAATATATATACTGTATGTATATAACACCAAACTAATGATAACACCACCCAAGGCCAAGGTATTTTCCAGACTGGAACACCACAAAAGAAAAAGTGTATGCTTACTATTTCATAAAACAACAACTGCATTAACTTATGAAAATTAATTTGAAATGGTTTTGTGTAAAAATGAAAAAGTGTAAAAATGAAAAAGTGTAAAAATGAAAAAGTGTAAAAATTATTATATTATTTCACGTAAGTCTTCTAGTCTGCATTTTTAAACTGAAATCTGAATGAAATGTTTGAATCATGTTTCTATCTTTTGTTTCATTTTTCTTCATGTTTTTGAAAAACTTAACTTGATCAAAGACGCCATGTAAAATTAATTTCACATGTTAACATGAATATTAGATGTCATTTTCCTTTTCTTACCCCTCTGATATCCCAATATGCGAGAGTTGGAGCCATGATATGTTTTTCTTTCTGCACTTCTCCACGAGCTGAACTGCTGAATGAGGAAGAAAAAGGCCTGCTGCGATGGCGGCTGTTCTTTTGTATTTGACCTAATCCATTGTTTTAAGACCGCTCCTTCCAGCTGGCTGCTGTTTAGCATCCGCAATTTCCAGTGACGGTGCAAAATTTAAAATGTTAACGAACAATGATGATGCAAAATTTCAGATTATCGATTGCCCAAGAAAGTTCCAAACAAACAGATAAAATCAACAGACTGGGATGAAAATTTGTTGAAAAACTAATTTCATAAGTTTGAAACCAGAAGAGATTATTTACAGTTTACACAATCAATGCGACTTATTGCCCTTATTCCAACCTTGTGTTTATCTTATTTATTGAAAGTAATTTTTAACCATTATACTTTCGTCAGTTGACACGTTGAGTAATGTTTCAAACGATATGCTTTCACAATTTATAAAGTGTACAACAGAAGACTTTCACTCTAAGATGGAAAATTACGTTTCCATTTAACAGAAATGAGAAATCAAGATAAATTTATCTACAAATAGTTACATTTAGACACAAATTAGCACATTTTCTACAAGTCCTTAGATAAATGAAATATTTTTAATTTTAATTTTTAATTAGAAAGAATGTGCCAATTTCAAAAATCAAAACCAGAGCTCGTGCCAAAGAAAATGTTTTGGGGGAAATTCCAAGATGGAGTGTTGTGTTTCGTTTTACTCTAAATTTGCTGGTATTTTACACGACGTAAATCGCCTTTTAGCGTTCTTCTCTGGACTACTTTTCAGGTACAGTTTTTGCGTTGACAATTTAAAAAAGTGTGAACAAAATTCTGGATGGACACAACATCACAACATCATCGTCTTCGTTCATGGACAGTAATTGTACCTCTTCCCAAATGATCACAGCTATCCTGAGTGCCATAGTCTAAAATTTTGCAATATTGAGGGGCCTGCTTACGGGGTTTCGGATTATGGATTATTGATTTTTTCAAGTGGATTATTAGATTATTTAGAATTTTTTCTATGGATTATGGATCATCAAGGATTTGAAGATTTCTCAGGATTGTCCCTCATAGTTCATGTTCAAAGATTTTGGATTATTTATGACCAAAAAATGGATTATGGATTATTGAAGATCCTTTCTCCTGGATTATGGATTATTGATAACCCCCCACCCCACCCCCCTAAACAGGCTTTTCAATATATTAAGTATTGGCAGGCTTCGTTACTGTATAAAATAATATTTATCTGTTACTGTCAGAAGTTAAATTACTTGACTCTTCTTCTATTACATCATAAACTGATGATCCTTCTGGTTTCCTGGAAATAAAATTTGAGTTTGAAAAGAGTGGCTCCGTTTCTGGGCTCAGTTTGGATACTCCAATTAATGGAGGGAGAGTTCGTGCATTAACTGTTTGATAAGCACTTTGGTTGGCTTCTGCTTCATTGATTGGCTGACAATAATCACGTGATAAACTTTGCTTCACGGGTTGAAGTTTTCTTCTTGGGTTTTTAATTGGCGGTAGACTCGAACTGCTATTAATGTTATCGTGATCTGTTTGCGCGGAATTCGTTTTGCTATGATTTGTGACAAATGCATTTTTGCTTTGGCGGTTTTCTTCCAAAAGAGTCTTACTTAGAAGTCCATTGTTGGCACTGACAAATTTTCTTGCATTTCTATCAAATGTCTGGTTGCTTGACTTGTCGTGAACTTTTTCTTCGGCATTAATAAAATCTTTTGTATGTGAGTTAATGATTTCCTCTTCGTCTGTGAGTGACTCTTGAATTGCTGAAACTGGAAGCTGAAACAAATAAAAATATCGTCAAAGCAGAAGTTTCCAGTTGTCTGGTATAGCAAAGTAAGTCAAAACATTTTTTTTAGTATTGAAATTTCTAACCCTAACAAATCCTTCTGTTAATTTGGACACTATGGGTACCATCTCACCAGACTAGGTATAGTGGATTGGCCTACTTTTAATGGCTCGGACAAACTCCTATAGCAGCCCAAGAGGGGAATCTGGGGCATGGCTGCAGACTAAAATTGAGCCCTAACAAAATGGGATAAGAAGGCCGCTGCCCAGTAGCCCGACCGGCCAGTCCACCCGTCGCTCTTATTAATTCTTCCTTTCGAGGTACAATGGAAAACCAACCATTTTCAGTATAATTTTGGTCTTTCAACAACAAAACCTGATTCCACAAAATAAATTAAAATTTTCTAACCTGTTGTGGTGAATTTTCATATACTTCGCTGTTCCCTGTTGTAGAAAGGTAATGATGTCATCAAACATTTTCTTCAAAATTCTTTAAAAAATTTCCAAAAACCATCATGAATATTATAAGAACAGATTCGGTGCAACTTTGTAAAGTGAAATCACAGTCTTAAAATCCTTGTGTCCGAAGGGTCAGGACTATGTAATTTGTTACCATGATAGTCGAACTACTGTATGTAATATTGTTGACTCCATGTATATACAAATAAATTTATAAAAAATCTGGAAGTTATTTCAGAAAAACACTGAATTCTGGGACAACTTTTATATTGCTCCAAAAAACTGTTGTTTTAGGTTAGTTTAAGGTGATCTGCAAAGAAATGTAACAAGTTTTAGGGGACGATGGTAGTCAAGCTATAAAACAACAAACGTTTGGGGAAAAGAAAGGACAAAATTTAAGTTCAGAGATACCCACCCCTGGACAGAGATACCCACCCCTAATTTATCCATGGGATTATTGGGCCTAGGACCAGGGACCGTTAAAATTCTCCAGATTAGGAAGCCCCAACTAAAATTTTGATTTGTAAATTTTATGTGCCTCTAGATATATTTTCAAATTCTCTAATAAGTTGTTGCCGGAGATGACTGAATATTGCGAATATGCTATTCTTCTTTTCCGTACAAGTCCATATACCAATAGGGAAGAGGATTCTGCCAAGCAAATTTGTCTTCAAGTGATATTAGATCAGGTAATTGAGAAGAATGACACACACTATTTTTTCAGATACATGAGTTACTTTGAAATGTGTATTTTAAGAACGGATTTTAAGAATTTTAATATTTGTCATATATCTGGAAATAGTGTGTGTGATTCTCCAGGCCATAATCTAGAATCTTCCCCTAATCAGATTTGGACCGAGGGACCTAAACAGAGTTGATCCAGCCCTGCCCTTGGACAGTCCAGCTCTAAAAGAAAAAAGCTAAAAATGTAATTTTTCAACAAAGTACAAAGCAAGACGAACAAGGATATTCTTTCTGCTCAAAATATTGCACGCACCTTCTGTTTTGATCGCAGTGTCTTGCTTGGCACATCGTTCAAGACTGTTGCTTTCGGTTTTCTCTTGGCTGCATTTTGCTGGTTGCATGCAAATGTCTTTTTTTACTTCCTTGCTTGGTGCTACTCTACTGCTTGATCTAAAGAAAGGGGAGTAAAAAAAGTAAAAAATATGTAAGGTCTTTACGCGTTGTTTCGTTTGTTTTCTATTACAACTGATGAAGAAAATTACAATAAGAAAATTAGAAAATACAGTAGAAAATACGAAACTGGATATTTAGCCTTATTTTGAGACTTTGAAATTATTCCATTGTTCTTCTTTTGTTCTCCTAAAGATTTTGAGACTTTGTTAGTCTTAGGTCCTTAAGTCCTTAGGTCCTTAGTCGCAGTTTCTTGATAGCGGGGATCTACTGTATGTAAAGCCTTTACGCGTTGTTTCAGTGTTCAATTGGTTTTTCATTCTAACTGACGAAAAATTTGAATTGTTTGCAACTGTCGTTAGAATCGGGGTAAACTTTGAGGATGACAGCGCCCCAGGAGATATGACTTCTTTCGTGTATCTCGATTCTGCAGCCGTTGACGGCAACGGCGTTGCTCCAACTGCTGTAGAAATGGGGATTTTTGCCGTGCCCAAATGAACAGAATAAGTTGTAAATGACGAGTATTCAACAAAACTCTTTGTGAAGGATGGGGATATCGTGGACGACGCATCAAGATTTAACGGATCTAAAACATAACAAAAAAGTTAAATTAGTGCGTTCAAATTAAACCTTCTCTTATTTTTCTTACGTTTTTGCATAAGTGAAGGCGAAAATACAGAATTCTGCCAGGCAGGCGTGTTACGTTGGCAATAGTAGAGCCACCCTTCCCTTAAAAACAATGACACACCGTCTCTAGATACATGACAAATAACAGTTGCAAATTTCGTTCTCAAACATTTATTTTGAAATGTGTATTTTAAAAACGAATAATATTTGTCATATATCTAGAGATGAAGTGTGATCTCGACTATGATGATCTGACACCAACCAGCCCTTACCTGTGTCTTTTGTATAGAATGAAAGCAAGAATCAACAAGCTGAGTAGAAATAACGCTGAAACACTTGCCCCTGCAATCATTGGAGCACTCGAAGTACCACCTCCATCATCGAAATTTTGCACTTTAAAAACCGACGACGACAGCGTTAATTTTGATGAAGATGGAACGACCTGGAAAAATCAGAGAATGATCATTTTTTGTTTCAAACGCAACCAAATAAAGTTAAACTTAAATTAATTTATTTGGCATCATAAGAGAAAAAACTGAAAAGAGTCTTTAGTTTGTGAAATGTATTGTTAGGACGCAAGGAAAGCGTGCATGTGTGTAGGCTTGCACGTGCAAATGGAGGAGGAGCAGTATATAAGTATGATAATGAGGCTCTGAAAGCTTACATGTAGATCGTTGTTTTGTCGAGTAAGATTACTTTCAAACAACTAGACTGACCGATACTATCCTGTCTTCAGAGACTTTTAAAGTAGAACTGTAAAAAGTAAACAAATAGATACAGCTATTTGCGTTTGAATGAAATGAATTAGAAAATAACTTAGATTTAATTAATTTGGTTACCATGTCAATTGTCAAATCATCTAGCATCATAACTTTGGTCGACTTTGACGATGGGTTTTAAAACACGATTAATGTTGTTCGTACAAAGTGCCGATTGTTTCTTTCCTGTGTCCTTTCTAGGACTAGCTACACAGCCTCTGTATTGCTCCCCGAACTGATATTGTGCCAAGCAATGGACGAGTTAGATTTGAACTTGACGTATGGTAGACTTGCCCCTCGATATATTGAGTTTGAAATAAACCTTTGTGGTTTGGCAGTCTAGACGTATGACTTCAAACGATAGATTTACTATGAATTTATCATGGATTTAATTTATATCAATTCAATTTAACTCGCTAAAGCAAACCTTAGTATAAACTTCAGAAAATACACTTACCGTAATAATTCGACTTGGCCCTTATTAAAAACTCGACCTTCGATAGGAGGGGCTAATTCGAGAGGAGGGCTTATTCAAAAGTCATCTTCCCTGAAAATATTATCATAAAATAAGCATATAAGAGTATTTCTAAAAATGTTATCTAACATGAAACTCAACATAGGTAGGGTCGTACAAAAATGACTTCTGGAAAATTTTAAATCAATGTGCTGTCTTTTTTACCGAATCTGACAGAATATCTTAGTGGGGCTTATTCGAGAGGGGGGGCTTATTAAAAAAAAGTCACTTTCAAGAGGGCAGGGCTTATTCGAGAGGGGGGTTTAATCGAATTATTACGGTAAACGTTTTAGAGCTATATTCTCTGTAATTCTCTTCAAATTCAAAAATCAAGTATCTATTACAAAAGTTATGTTTGTTGATGTCATGTTAATTTTCGCTCAAGATGCCAAAAAACAACAAGAATTTCAGAATTTCCAAAATATGGAAAAACGAGCAACATTTTACCTCATTTGCTGTCATGCTTTCAAAAATAGAATTTGAATGTGTTGCTACTGCCGTTGCGATTGAAGTTAATGTTGACAGTGCAACTGTGGAGGAGTGAATAACTGCTGGGGAGTAACTGTTGTGGAGGAGTGAATAAAGGCTTGAGGACGCACCCAATGCTGCCACCGTGCTTTCAAAAGCAAAATTTGAATTGTTTGCAACTGTCGTTAGAATCGGGGTAAACTTTGAGGATGACAGCGCCCCAGGAGATATGACTTCTTTCGTGTATCTCGATTCTGCAGCCGTTGACGGCAACGGCGTTGCTCCAACTGCTGTAGAAATGGGGATTTTTGCCGTGCCCAAATGAACAGAATAAGTTGTAAATGACGAGTATTCAACAAAACTCTTTGTGAAGGATGGGGATATCGTGGACGACGCATCAAGATTTAACGGATCTAAAACATAACAAAAAAGTTAAATTAGTGCGTTCAAATTAAACCTTCTCTTATTTTTCTTACGTTTTTGCATAAGTGAAGGCGATAATTCAGAATTCTGTCAGGCAGGCATGTTACATTGGCAATAGTAGAGCCACCCTTTCCGAAAACTGGTCTTTCAGCATCAGTAATTTGAGTCCAGCACCATTTTAAAGGAAAAACATAGTATTACCGTCAATGTAAATAAGTGTTTTCGGTCTTTTTGAAGGTAGAATCGTGGTTAATGAAATTAAAAGTCTTTTCAGTGCAATTTAGTAGATCAGTGCAATTTATTAAAAAGCTCCCGTACAACTTTCAAATCCAAGACAATAATAAACTTGATAACTAGATGTCAATAAAAAGTTAAAATAAAAACAGCAACTACGATCTCAAACTAATCTTGGATTTGACATTGGAAACTTACATTTCTGTCCTCCCAAGATCTTCAATAACAAGCAGCCATTCTGAAACGTGGAACGTTTCCTGTCATATGCTGTTACGGAAAGCTTAAACAGTGTACCACCATACTTTTTAATGTTAGAATTTGGACTTGCAGAGTTCCACTGGAACAAAAAGATTAATATATCAATAAAAATATTGACAAATTTGTTAGAAAATCAACTCTTCTTTCTTTTCTCGAGTAACCAACAAGGATCTCAGAAAAAAGATTTACAACCAAGAGCCCGTTCTAACGCCAACCTCGCCTTCCATCATCATTGAAGGTGAAGGACAAAAATTTTAGTGAGAAACCTCTGTTCAACGCCAATATTGTGTAAAATGGTGCATTGGTGAATTCTTTGGCTTTGGATGGTGTTAGAAATAAACGCCCCCCTGCTTTGCCGCAAATATTTACTTGGAACTAATCATGATAGCATAACCATGTATAACAGAGTTTGACAGTATTTCTTATGTTTCCTAATGTCCTCGATTCCGCAGGTCCTCTGTTTCATAAATTTGTTTACTGAAAAATGCGGAAGAAAGAACACAGAACCAAGGGCATAGAATTGCGGAGTAATGCTAAAAATATAAAATTGCGGAGTAACGTCGTTTCCTGAGGCCGACTGAAACAATAATGAAGAAGACACTCTCACCATTAGATTTCCATCTGAATGTACTCTGAATAAATTCTCATCTAAATGTTGCCATGTAACGTTCCATAATAAAGTCCCATTCAGCGAATGTCTTTCAAATCGTTCTCCAGTCCCACCACGATCGTACATCACGTTACCAATGATCTGACTGGTAGATCCTAAATCGATTGCTTTCACATATCGCGCCAACAGGATATGATATCTGCAACCTTTAATGAAAAACTATATAGTTAACAAAATAGGAGGAAGTGTACAATAGGTTTGACATGAGATGCGGGATCGGAATAATGACATGAGGATCTAATAATGATCTGAGGATTTCTTGAAAACGGGATATGCACGATACTTTGAATTCGACGTGATCGGGAACTACAAAATGTTGCTGCTTGATAAACAGGGTCGCATCGACTCTTGTTTTGGGCTGCTCTAATCTTGAGAATTTTAAAGGCGGCTCACGGGTAAATGCAGCCCTCCTCGGAATAAATAATGGCTACGACAAGCTATATTCTTCTGTATATTTATAAAATTTATTTCTTCGAAATTAGGGAACCAGCCTTCTCTCAATTTTTCTCAGTTAAAATGTTTAAAAATGGCTGGCTACACAACAGACTACAACTGTTAGGTTGCATTTCACTTCAGCTCACAAAGAAAAGATCAAATAAAGGAATAATAAAAGACAACAACGCAACGCATGCGCATGTAGGTTGGATACGATTTAATATTGAAAATATATATCTACTGATTTATCTTCCCACAGCCCTTGCCCAGATTGGCTGGAACGCAATGTACCATACATAACTCATACCCAAATCTTCAGTCTCGTTTTGACCCCATGCAGATAAACATTTAGCTTTGCTTTGAGTGGACCCTCCATCAATGACAAATGTTTCACCCCATGTACATTTACATCTTGTTGCGTCGTAATTGTTTGAATGTCCAGCTCCACCAACGTCTTTGTCGCAGTAAACAATTGAGATGTTTCTGCTAGGCCAATCCTTGGAAAAAATGTCACCAGTAACCTGCCTTGTCACCGATGAAGAACCTAGTGCAATGTTTCCATGAAGAAATAAAACAATAAACTTAAAACATATTTCAAGAAGCATAGTATAGTAAAGTAGGTACAATTTCATAAATTGCATTCCAACAAATTCTTCAGTTAAAATATTTCGTGACCATAGTATTAATGTATTTAAAACCCTTCTCACATTCCTAATCCACTGAACTCAGTCTTTTCAAACGCGCTATGATTGTGTTGTTTCTGGTTCCTACAAACTTCCGTATTTCCTGAACTCGTGACAAAATCCCGTTGGAAGCTGTTCGACATTGGGGGTAGGGGGAAGGGGGCGACGGTAATTACATTGTGCACCATACACCATGAGATTATCAAATCTTTAAATATGTTTGAATGTAACAGTAAAGAATTTTTAAATATATTTGTATTTTCAATATATTTATTTATTTTTGGTCATTATTGTTTTTGATAGGTTTGTCAGTTACTCAAGGATTCTGCGTTTATCAACCCAGATGCCACTGATGCACAGATAATTAAAACTTTACACACGATAAAAGCCCACGTAAAAAAAACTCGTACTTATGTGTAGAAGCCTGGTAAATATTGAAAAAATTCTTAAAACATAGAAGAAACCCTTGGAAAAAATAGCTGTGGACTGGAGAAAGGGGTGAGCATGGATTTTGAGAACTGCGAGTTGTTGTTTTCTAATTCATTGTATCCCTATTCCTTGTAAACCTGTGAAAACAATCTTCATGCATACATGGACACAGGGGAGAATGAGGATCTGCTGTAGAAACAACAACTTTATGCATAATTTACGAGCTCGCATAAATTTACGCACAATTTGGAGGATATTACCCTGGATACCAGACTTCCAGTAAAAATTACTGAGCATGTTGGCGAAGTTCTTGGGTTTTCCGTGTGATTGACAGTTTTAAACTTCTTAACACTCCCTAAAACCATGAAACAAAAATGTTTCTAGTATGAGGAGGC
The DNA here is from genome assembly GCA_036873815.1 of Phacellophora camtschatica. Classification (NCBI taxonomy): domain Eukaryota; kingdom Metazoa; phylum Cnidaria; class Scyphozoa; order Semaeostomeae; family Ulmaridae; genus Phacellophora; species Phacellophora camtschatica. Next base: position 10,868 of record JAYJMH010011238.1, on the reverse strand, counting down.
TTCATAATTATTCGTAATTATTCGTAACTATTCTTTTACTTTATGTTTACGTCATTACGTGTTGCCTGTGTATAAATAGGAATTGTGACCAATATTTGAAACCTGATGTTTTTGGGTGTGTTGAACGCAGTTCGTTCAGACATCTCGTGATTTTATAATCTTTCTTTAGTCTGCTTTTACACAAGATCTATCAACATGTTGATTTTTCTATTTGCTTTTGTGGCCTTTACTTCGGCGTTACCTCGAAACGTTCCAAATGCCGATGAAGGTATTTATGCACAGATTTAATCTTTCATAGCATAACTTTGCTACATAGTTTGATAGTTTATTGTGTGCACATTGTGCTTGAAATTATTGTGTTTCAATTTTGTTTATATTGTGTTTTAATTTTGTGTATAATTGTTTGTGTATGCAGACTAGGTAAACTGACACACCAATTTCAAAGCGATTAGCCATCGAAGACAAAGCGAATTCTCTCATGCAGAAAATCAAAACAAATAAAGCCCTGTTTTGATTTCCTGCTTGAGAGAATTCGCCTTGTCTTGAAGAGCTAATCTCTTTAAAATTGGCGTGTCGACTTCACTATAGCTACAACATCTGCCCTTGTTTAGTTAGTATAACAATAGCTACTAAGCTAATTAAAACCAGCGTCTAATTCTAAATACACTGCTATGCTATGCTATGCTATGCTATGTATGTATGTATGTATGTATGTATAATTTCGCCATCAAATTAATTACAATATGAAATTAAGAAAAATACAATAATCTAATTACAGGTATAAAAAATTTACAAAAGTTAAAAATGTAGTCTAAAAACACCCCAGGTTAAAAGTTAAAAGGGCAAAGTTTAAGGGCAAAAGTTAAAAATTGCAGGGATAGCATTAAAAAGGTCAATACGACCTTGTTTCTATAATGGTTCCTCGAGAGCTGTTATCAAAAGGAAATGTGTTCAGGAAGAAAAGAATTTTGTGTCAAAAACTGGAAAAAATTTATTTTGAAAAATGTTAACCAAACCTTTTCGTTGGCTGATTTTGGGTTTTCAATAATATACGTAGGAAGTATCATCTTGACTTTAGAGATCTTTAAAGAATTTATCTTTGATCTTATGTTTGAAACTGTTGATGTTCTTTGCAGATTTTAGATACATTTAAGAAAAACTGATGACTATGATGTAACAGTATGCTATGTACAGAGTTAACATTCAATAATACCATAGTCAATAGAAAATATCTACTGACTATGATAATACTAATGACAGGATAATGATGAGATATTTCTAGGTCGCTTCGCATTATGAAATTAACGTATGCTATTATATGTAGTCAATGTTTTATATATACGGTGCTCACAGTTTGCATTTACAGATTAGATCATTTTAGTTTTGAAAATTTTCATATTCTATGTCATTCTTACTTTTATGGGAATGGAATTTCAGAAATCGTTGCATCAGTATGATACAGTGTCTAATCCGTAAATGATATCAAGAACGGAGATACGATTTTTGCTTGTTGGGGCACGTGGGTAAAGATTCTTCTGTTTCTGTTTATATGCTTGATTGTTTTATAAATTTCAGTTGCCAGGCGTTCTAAGTTTTTTCCGTGTATTGTCATGGAATTTCTTCTCTCGCGAGGCCGCTCCGTTTGCGCATAGATAGCTTCGCAGAGAAGGCGCAACTGTGTTTTAAAACCCATGGTATTGTTACAGTATTATAGTATTGTCCTTCTGAATTAATTCTTCAAAGGTGGATGTGTGGTAGTTTTAAGCGATTCTTAATACCCTTCGATGATCATATATATTCTAAAAACGGAAATTCACATTGACGTAAATACTAGTGAATGATAAATCCCTGAGTTGACTATGGTTAAACTTATAAACCCAAATGCAATATAATTACAATATCCTGAGTTTGGTTCACATTACACCAGTCATAAAGTGAGTGAAACTTACAATTACGCAAAATACGAAGTAAACAAGTATGACACACTAGTATTCACGTAACTTGAATGAATGAAAAATAATGAAATATAGAAATATTACTAACGAAAAATAGCGCGAGATGATAGCAGTGTTACGGTTGTATGGGTCATTGCGGTGGAAATAATATTGTTGGGGGTCATTGCTGTGTCTAATATGAGAATGATTCGAAAATCTATTTCAGTATACAATGTGAACGTAACACAGAAATAGGTGATAAAGGCCATTGGACTTTGCTCGCAAAACCTCAAAGTTGAAGCACCTTGTTTTTTGTCCAAATAAAACTCAAAATTCCTTATCATTTTGACTACTTTAAAAATGGTTTTCTACAATAACAAAAAACACTGCTAAAAGTAGAGCGCTATAGTGGGTTAATGGTGATGCCTTTTTGTCTATTTTACCTGCGGGTGGTAGGATTGATCTTTTAGCGGTGAACGGTGAATCGTGCGGCCTGGGTGCGGTGAAACTGTAACGGCTTTTCGTATGTTTTTTTTTGCATTTGAACTGTGGGGGAGAGATCACCTAAACATTTATTCTTCAATATCTGGATATCAGTTTTGGAGAAGTTAATTTCGGTGAGTGGTTTAGAAGGGAGTTGGAGGACATTGATGGTCATTGGGATGGGGATAAGGGAACAAAAACATTCAAGATTTTTCAACTGAGTCAAGGCTTTTCGTATAAAACAAGGTGGGAACACTCACAGTTTCAGCAAGGGAACAGGGAAACATAACCACCCTAAGCGACCCTCTCTAATCTGTTTGTTTTACTGAAATTAATATATTTCTAATAAAAAGACAAAGGTATACTGAATTCCATAAAATTGGTGCACTCAAAAATAAATCAGACAAGACAACATTTTCTCATACTTAAAAGTGTCTGCCCCCATTGCTTACCGATATTGAGTCCTCCCCTTGGGTAAAAGATTTAGAGTAAATCGGTCAATGAGCTGAACAACTTTATATTTTTTCAGATGTTTGTTTCATCTCCGGCAAGACCTACAAAGCTGAGGAGCGATTCATCTCATCTGATTGCCATGGTTCGTGTCAATGCCATGGAAAGAGAGGAGGTCCTTGGGGCTATTCATGCGTTCCTTTATGTCCACTTGTAGGCGTTAATTGTCCACCTGGATGGGAAGAAACCACCGTCGATCAACTAGCCAGTCTCTCGCCAAAATGCTTTTGTCCCCGACCAAAATGTGTTCGTATTGGTGAGTTTTTGTGATTTTTAAGACATGTTTTTTCAATGTTTGGTGAGTTACAATAGCGCCGAGAGAGGACAGGAAGCAAAATCTTTCCCAGGGCCTCGGCCTTCAACAGGCCTCAAAATGTTACTAACATAATTACTTTACTTTTTTCTTTCTGATACACTTCGATGGAAAATACGAATACATTCAACATTTTGGTGTTTACACATTCCTAAAGACTCCAAGGCCTAAATTTTTATTCGTAGGGCGTGGTTGCATTTTTAGCTGAAAGAGGCATCCCCCCAGCACCTCTAAATCTTCACGGTGGCCCTTTAGGGTGATTATAAGACTTGGCCAAACGCACCGAACATCGCCCAACAGTGCAGCCAGCATTTCATAGACTATTTCTAAAACATGGAATGTTGGAATGTGCAATATGGAACTTTTAATATGGAAGTTAAAAAAAGTCACATTCCATGTTTTTGAAATAGCCATTCCTTGTGTGTGCCTACGCATTTTGCAAATTAGAAATTAATGTCGATTAACCATAGATCACGCTTAGCCTGAACTTTTATATAGCAATTTCAGATTCAAATCAACAACAAAATATTATTGGTATGCTTTTTGATGTACTATTTCACTGAAATGTATTTTTTGATGCAACATATTGCTCTTCCGTGTTTCAGAGTACTGTCAAATTGATGGCGAAAGACATAAAGTTGGAGAAACATTTATCTCGAAAAATTGCGGTGGACAGTGTAAATGTCCATCAAGCTCGTCTATCCAGTGTGTATCTTTGTGCCCACCCGAATCAATTAGATGTACATTGGGATGGAAGAAGGTTGCGTTTAAACGCCCAGTAGGGGATGGAAGATGTACATGTCCAGCTGATAAATGTGTGCCAGATGAGAAAGAAGGACCAGAAGGATCACACTGAATGAAATTTCTTTAGTAGACATTTTTGGGACTTGATAAGCATCCATTTCTTGTTTTTTTGTTTTATTTTTCAAGGTTTTAATTTTTGTATGATTAGCTTCGATGATTGTTGCTTCTTTTTTAAATAAATGATGGACGATACAGCAAAGATAAAAGCCAGAATACTAATATTGTGTAAATTATTTTATCCTTCTGAGTAAAGTGATGTTTTAATGAATAAAACCAGCTTCTTTTTCTTTCTTCTCAAATTTTAGGTCTTAGAACTGGGTAGCTCTCTGAAAACTGAGCGTTATACCCACGTTAGATTGCAAGTCTTGTACCCCCTATGGGGGGTCAATTACATAGCTGTCTAATCAGGCGCAAGCTGAGTCAGCATCACCTCTTCTCTAAGATGAGTGTGCCCCTATTTCTGGTGGACAAAAAAGTTAAAACTTCATATTACACAATTCATAATAATAACAATAATAATAATAATAATAGTAGCAATAACAACAACAATGACAATAATAATAATAACAACAATAATAATAATAACAATAATAATACTTTTAATAATAATAAAAATATAGTAAATTAGGGTAAAAGAATCCTCTGAGCCTATGTATCCGGTTAAGCAGTACCATTAGATAACGGAAGTGGAAACTTTTCAGCAACCTATCTGGGGGAGGGGGCAGTACCACCTGACTTGAGTAAGGGTTGGTATCCTATATTATTGGGACTGGGATTTAAATTCGATTACATATTTTTTGGTGTGAAAATGTTTCCTTAAAAAATTAATTTGGCTCTAAAAATTGGAAATCTTATTTTTTTTGGTTAAAATATTAGGAAGTAGCATGGAAATATAAATACAAAGATGTTCTTGGCAGCAAGAATTCGCATTCGTCAGATTATCATATTTTTGGGTTTACATTTTCGTTTCATTACATTTTTGGGTTAGCTCAAGATTTTCACTGACACGCCCCCCTTCCCGAGTTAGATGGTACTGCCCCCTGGACCTTAGACTAAAAAATCTGATGGCAAAACGTTAGTTGTGCTAATTTAAACGGGATTACAATGGGACTAAATATACGAGAATATACATCCACTTTGTTTGGTTAGAAGACTGGAGCTGGAGCACCCCGGTACTAGACTTGCCCCAAGTCTATTTCGTGACAAATCACAAATTTTTATTTCGTGCTCAATATATCGAGGGAATACCATATCAAGGGAATGTCTGTCCCGGTACCGGTTTGGAGCCCATTATTATATAAATACTTCAAGTTTACCTTGAAGGAGTGGGCACGAGTGACCGATGGTTGGTGGAATATATTTATGTTATAGATGTATGTAAATAGACAGACTTCGTATGTTCTGAAGATACGTCACAGATCACAGTCTGCCAGTAGTAGTTTGTACCAAAATGAGAAAAAAAATTTTTGTAAATAAATATGAAAATAAAGACAGGCCATTCCAAGATACATGACAGATATTACTCGTTTCCAAAATACAGATTAAAAAATGTTTCTTAGAACGAGGTTATGTTAATTGAGTTTATTCAATTCAATTGTAATTGTTCAACTACATTTTAAAATACGATCAATAAAAAAATATTTGAGTAATATTGAGAAATAATATACAAACAAACAAATCTGCTATATATAAGATGCCAAAATGCAAATGAGCTCCAAGGGAGGGGAATCCGTGTGATTTTGCCAGCGAAACCATAGGCATCGCGCACCGCTCACGTGCAGTTAGCAGCCCCTCACGTCCCTCTTAGGGACTTTTCGATTCTCTTCCTCGCTCCCGACTTCATTTTTGTCTTTGCATCGCGAACTCAATTTGCAACTTTTCCTCTTTTACATCGATAAAACTCGACGTCTTTTGCTTTAGGCCACCGTGCTTTTTCATTCCCACGCTAATCGCTTTCTTCTCCTTCCAAGCATAGAGGGAAAATGTTTGTCCTGCTGACCAAAGAGAATTGTGCGCCTGCGCATCTATGTTGATTTCATAAATTTGGAATTTTGCCAGAAAGAAGGTCAATGGATTTTTAATGCCTCTTGCACCCTTGGAAATCGCTCTTTCGTCTTGCAAGCATGGCTGACTGCACACCTGTGATGTCAAGCATTACAGTTACGGTTGCGGTTATACAAACGCAACCGTAACCGTAACCATAACTGCAAACGCAAACGAAACCGTGCCACAGCGTAACGTAACGCAAACGTAACCCTAACGTAAGTTAAACGTAAAAGAATCGCAACGTAACGTAAACGAAACCGTACCGTATGGTGACGTAACGCAAACGTAACGGCAAACAAGATCATTTCTCTTAAAATCCAATTCCCCCAAAAAGCCAAAATCCGATAATCCGCTCAAAATGCTAACAAAATCCGAAATTCCAAGCACAATATTTGCAAAATCCTACCTCCGTAAAACCCCCAACCCCGGCACCCTCTAGCAAGCGCAGCGCTGGAGTTGAGGCCTGCGTCAGGCAGGCTAAAACGTAAGTACAAAACTAAGAAAACAAATATTATGTTGAAAATGAATGAAAATGAATGAAAATGAATGAAAATGAATGAAAATGAATAAAAATGAATAAAAATGAATGACAATGAATGAAAATGAATGAAAATGAATAATGAATGAAATGAAAGATTTGAGCAGCATGACAAACAATATAAAATTCACAGGAAAAATAGGAAAATTCACAGGAAAATTCCCTATTAGGCTTGGGTAGGCAATTTGAAATTTTGAAGTAATTCTTAATTCTTAATTCGTTCATTAATTATTAAAAAATAAAGATGGCCTTGAAAAGGTTAACTTGAAATGAAATATCAATTTAAAAATTGCTAACATCGTAAAAATTATGTTGTCATAAATTAAATCAAGCTATTTACAGTGCATTTTCTAAATATTGTTCCGGACAGATTTGGACAGACATTAAGATCTCATGATAACAGTTCACTAAAATAAAACTAACATACAAATTATAAATCATATAGAAATATGAAAGTAAAATCTCACAGAAACTATTCTCATTGTAATAAAATATCACTAGAGGCTCATATTGAGCGGAAAATATTGTTTATAATATAATTGTAAATACAATTGGCTTGCTCCTAGTCCATTTCGTGTTTTGTCCTTCAATTTGTTGTTTTTCCTTTCCTTCTCTTTCTCCTACTGGGTGGACCATGGACAAGCACACCAGCAAGATCGAAACCAGTTCTTTGAAAACAATTCCATTTGAAATTTAATTTGTTCCAGGGCGGTTGAAGTTTGAACTAGTGTTTGGTGAACATTTGGTCTTACTTTACAAAGAATGCTTTCCGAAACGCCATAAAAACTATTGCTTTCTCTGCGCCCGAAATAAATTATAGCGCTGTCCGTCATACTCGTGTCCAAATTTTTAATTCGAAACAAAGCTGTGTTTAAAAATATCTTCTTGACGAACATTAGACAAACATGCGTTTTTTGATGAACTTTTCTGCACTTTCTTCTTCCCTTGGACTGGAATCTGATCGCGAACACTTCATTCATTTCAGAAGCATGGAAATCGATAGTTTTTCTCAAAACAAGCTAGATTTGCCCCAAGCATATTTCGTGCCAAATCAGAAATTTTAATTTCGTACTTTTTTCGCACTCACTGTATCATGGTAATGCCATATCGAGGGAGTGCCATGAAGGCTGGAAGAAATTAATTTTGATTTGATTTATTTCCAAAGAACTTCTATCTGGCTATTGTCATTTTCATAGTCCACCCACACAGTGATGGCATTGTTTCTTATTCTTGACGGACAATGCACGAAATAGAATAGGAACGATCATTTAAACTCACAATTTAAACTATGACCCAACACTGACCACAAGGCAGTGTACAAATACTAAAACTCATGCAGTATAAACCTAGAATCATGTATACCGTTAGGAGTTGGATTCATCGTGTTCATATTCCGTGTTTACTCTCGAGTTCACATCAACCGCAGGCTCTATCGTTTGGTACACAGGGGACTGGGGCCTGTTTACGAAAGTTGGATTTGCTTCCTCTAAAACGTGGTAAACAGGTGATTGGACTCCATCTACATGGTCTGTTGTTGTTTTTCCTCTTCGCGGAGTTTTTGGATTAAGCTGTTCATATGCTTCTGGACTGCTCACAACATTTTTGTCAAGTGACTGGTAATTTGGTCCCGTATCTTGATATAGCGGACCTTCCGGCTCAGTCTCCTGGTATATCGGACCATCTGGTTCAGTTTCTTGATATACCGGACCTTCCGGCTCAGTCTCCTGGTATATCGGACCATCTGGTTCAGTTTCTTGATATACCGGACCTTCTGGTTCAGTCTCCTGGTATATCGCACCATCTGGTTCAGTTTCTTGATATACCGGACCTTCTGGTTCAGTCTCCTGGAATATCGCACCATCTGGTTCAGTTTCTTGATATACCGGACCTTCTGGTTCAGTCTCCTGGTATATTGGACCTTCTGGTTCCGTTTCTTGGTAAATAGGACCTTCACCTTCGACCTCGTTGTAAATTGGTTCCATTTTACCGTAATTAACTGGCTGCAAATAATCATCTTCGTAAATAGATTCCGGAAGCTGAAGAAATTACAAAACGTTATAACATATACAGCATATACAAATTTAGCAGCAATCAGAAAATTCTAACCCATTGCTCCCTCCCGGAACTAATCAGAACTCCCATTGAAATCAGTTGATGAATAAACTTAGACAGGGGGTGTACGCTTAAAAATTTGATAGCAGTTGGCTTAATGTTAGGAAGGAATTTGTGCATGCTTTATTGTGCATGCTTTATGCAAAATATTTACCTCCTGTTATTTTGTCAATCTCCAGTGTTTCATATAGCGTTATATGGCGTATTCAGGGGGCAGTAAGTTTGTTGCAGCTTTACAACATCAAGACAAGACAAATGTAAGGATTTGCCCGGATTTTGGAAGAGTTTTTGTTGATTCTGGAGACTATAACGGACATCATCTTAATTGCGCGCCTGCAAACAACGTAAAAGGTCACAATTTAAGTGAAAAATTTAGATTTCATATTTATTAATTTAAAACGTTTCATGAATTTAAAGGAAGTCCTGTTGAGGGGCAAGAGGTGCCTCTGCCCCTCCACTGCCTCCTAAATCCTTTTTGACAATACCTGTTCATTTTGCTGACTTTTGTTATATGCGTACTCGTACAGCTCGAAAGACGGCGGAGGAGCTCCGTTTGCTTTGTTTGAATTAAATCGCAGCCTTTCCTGGTAAACTGGATTTCCTGAAAAATATTAAAAATTAAAAATGAATTACTGCCTTAGGGCCTGTTCATAGGAGAAAATTACCCGGCATACCAGCATGAAAATATGTTGCGCAGATCTCGGCTACATTGTGTGAGCTCTTCTTGTAACACTGATTTGGTCAGTATCTAGAGATGATCAGCTTCTAAAACCTTTTTATTGAATCTTGTCGGTTTAGAAATAGCTCGTTGCAAGTGTAGACTTGCTCCAAGCCTATTTCGTTTCGTTAATCAGTAAAAAATAAAAAGGATGTAACTGCGGAGGAGAAGACCTCATGAAAATAAGAATTTCCCTGAGGTCTTCTCCTCCGCAAAGTATTTCCCTCCGCAGTGACATCTTTTTTATTTTTTACTGATTAACGAAACGAAATAGACTAGAAGCAAGTCTAATAGAAGTGCCCCTTTGTTAAGTGCACCTTTAACATGAGGACTTAAAAGGACGTCAACTAGAAACAGAAATCTGACTTTCGTTTGAAGCCCTTAAACAGAAAACGAAAGAAATATAGAATATTTGAATGCAAGATTTACCAGAAGCAAAAGAGAAAGTTTAATAAAATGGAAAGAATAACGTCAAAAATTTAGCCAGATAAAAAGCGTATTAGAAAGAAAGGTGTCTAGAAAAACAGAAGAGCTATTCTGTATTAAAACAACTGTACTGATGTCTCTAGATCGGTGTGATTTTTGTTAAAAAATTTACATACTTATGATTTATATTTAATATTTCTATAAAGCGAAAACAAAACGAGTATGAAATCCCTTTCAGTAAATGAAAGTGGACTTTTGAAAATATGAAAGTTCCATTAATTGAATCATAAAGATATTAAGATATTAATGACAGTGTTTCTAAACGTCTTAAGAACATCTGACATAGATGAAAGTGTGCTACCTGTCAATCAATAATGATCGAATCATCTTCCATTTTTTTAGTTTCCATAAATTGATTTTCCAATCAATTTCCTCATCAAGCACAAATTATTAATAGTATATTTATTCATATAAGGGTACTAGTTATCTGGTTTATGCCAAATGTCTTCAATTTGATTTTCGTAAAGGATGCAGAAAAGAAGTTTAGAGTCTTACCTATGGACGTTTTCTGTTGGGAATTGCTTTCAGAATATCCTTTCACTGCACTCATACTGTTTGCTGTCAGTTTGAGCGTCATCGTCTCCTTTAAAATTTAAAAATGCGAAGGGTAATGTTTAAAAAAATTCAACAATCAGTACAACAACTTGTCTTTTTAGTAGATCGTAAAAATATTTAGAGCAGAGCAAACTATTTTGATTTAAGAGCAGTACAAAAATAGTGTTGCTTACCTTTTTGTGGCGAATGTCACTCAAAGATCTGCAAAAAGAAACATTACGTAATTAAACCGGGTGAGTAAAAGAAGCGATTGTGTGTGTGTGTGTGTGTGTGTGGGGGGGGGGGGGGGGTGGTAAACCCTAATGTTTTTGTAGGGTATTTTCTGCCGAAAAGGTTGGGTTTGTATTAAAAAATTTCTGAGCCATAAAT
>JAYJMH010011227.1:0-23233 GCA_036873815.1 Phacellophora camtschatica | reverse complement strand
TTCCACCGGAGTATTTAAAAGCCCTCAAACAATCTAAAAAGGGCAGTAAGGAGGATCCCCAGCCCCATGTACCTAAACCAGATGATCTGGACTGGTCATATGTTTTCAGTAATCAACAGCTAAAAGAAATAACCAAAACGAAGAACATCGCTAATTTTTGTAAAACTCAGCATATGAGATTTATTGCTCACGTTACTAGACTTGGCAACACTTCACTTCAGAAACAGTTATTATTTTCAACGGACCACAAAAAATATGCTCGTGACCGCTGGTTAAAATTTGAAAAAGATCTCAATATCTCGAAAATACAAATTCAAGCTTTGATGCAAAATAAAAAACAGTTCGCGTCTCTATTAAAAAATATATTCCATTAGAGACACTTTAAGTGGCACAAAGTGCCCAAAAAAGAATTTTGATGATGATGATGATGATGATGATGATGCTATCCCAAGATTAAACATGTCCGTGCATTGTTTCATAAGCCATGAAATCATCACTTTCCTGAGATAGGATGAATGCTGTGTGGGATTCTTCAGCCAACACGATGACATTCTGGTCGTAGATGTTATTACATCTTCCCAATATCTTTGAGCATCCACAAAGACCGCTGCCATAACGAAACTGATGACACCACAGATGTTGGAACAGTTTCGTATGGGATAGTTTACTGAACAGTCTTTTTTGCAAGCATGCGTTCCACCACGTCCTTGAGTTTGGTGAGCACAAGGAATCATACTTGGTACCATTCTGTCTGTTATGAGAACTCTGTTGATGATGGCGACAATTCTTTTCATCCGGATTGCTAAATTTCGTGGCACCTCCCAGCAAAGCGAGTCACAATATTGAAAGGTACCTTTAAGAATATCAAGGGTTAACAATGTCCAATAGCTTCCTGAAATGTGTTGATTGGATACGAATGTCCTTAAAAATAGAAACTACATCATATTTCGTGCACTCAAAAAATAAGAAACAAGTTAAGAAACTTTCAGTACTAAAATGGACAAATTAAGATGTGAAATTAAGAAACTTTAGTACTATGGTCTGATCCAAGTTTCTTATATAAAAAAACGTGTATTTTAGTTTTTTCCGCCATAAATATTGTTATGTAGAGCATTTTACGTTATGATGATGAAAAATATGAGAACCTGTAGTGCAGTGGTTTTATTCGACTATATCTTTGATGAATGTGTTCTCACACTGATAGCATTGTAAACTGTTAATAACAACGATATCGGTAACTTCAGTCGAATGAGTACATTGTATAGGGATAATTTCTGTTCATTTTGATGCAAAAATAATTATGGCAGAAAGAGGTTTCACCGTTGAATTCTTCGCCTGTGTCGTTCCATGGTTCACTTTTTTATTGATTCCTATAAAAGTAGGATAAAGCCGTACAGTTCATTTATTGTAGCATGAGTATATATTGTGATGTAAAAGATGATAAATGCATGCAAAAATGTCGCAATAAACGGGAAAATGATATCTGAAATCAGAGTATTTGGAGGACACATTCCTATCATTGGGATAGGGGCGAGAGACCAAAAATAGATTATTTGGAGATTAGTAAACCAGAAGGTTTGTAAAATTATGCACTTTCCAGAAAAAGAGTTGTTGGGATTGTTGATTCTGGTTTACCGCTAGACAAGGGTAGTTTAAAAGATGAAAATCCTCCTTGCTGAATTGCTTGGCACCGTTTTTATACCATGAATACAAAATCAACAAGCTGCATTGTTAGCATTTTTAAACTATGCGATGTACAGTAAAGGAGCTAAGAACCTAAAGGGTAATTAATTTATAGGTTCAAGAGGTACCATGTTACTACTTTGGGTCTACGATTGGCTTCACAAGGGGTACACAGTACATACGCCCACGGCCGGGTAGGCCGAGAAAAGTCCAAGCAACCCAACAATATCGGTTAAGCTTCAAGGCAGCCCGAAAGTAACATCTCGTTTTATGTTTGACATCTGTAAACAAACATAGAGCATCTGAAACGATGCAAAATTGAGATCAGCATTGGATTGCCTTTGAAGAATCCATGAATACGAGTATATGTTTGCTGACCATGGTCATATTTTCAGATTATTTAGACAACAAAAAAGCTGTTCCAAAATATTCGGACGAGACTTTTCACAAATTTGGGGTTACACGTATGTTTTTATAAGTGCTTATAAGAAACCCAACTCTCAGATCGCCAAAAAAATTAAGAATTACCAGGAAAGTACTTGAGTAGTATCTATAAACCATAGATAGGCTTTAAAAATGTTTTAAATCTGATAAAATGTTTTAAATCATTGTCTTAAAATATTCACGAGGGCATTGCATAGGTAGGCCTAGGTAGTGAGCATGAAGACTGTCATGGAACCGTTAAGAAACTCGTAAAGAAACTCTGAGTACTTAAAATCTGATAATTTTAAGAAACTTTCAATACTGGCCTAAATTCTTAGTTTCTTATAAAAAATACATGTAGCCATTGTTGTGTGCCCTGGAAAAATTGACTTGATTTAATGAACAATGAACTAACCTGTATTGTGAGAATCTGATCTTGGAATATAGCCAGAAGCCAAATTTTTTGATTTTCCTTCTTGCTTTGTCCTAAAGGGTTTTTTACAATTCATTTTTCACGATTCAATGTTTACGAAAGCTAGGATAATAATCCGACAGCAAGTTGGTAGGACGATGGTGGGGTGGGATAAAAAATGTTAGCGTCAGAATACTAAAATTTCCTGCGCTTTTTGTTCCCTCATTTTCATATTCGCCTTGTCTGAATGTGAAATTTTTCTCGGCGTATGCCAATGACCGAGAATATTCGGTCGCCGTGAAGAGAATGCCATCGTTTTCGGTATCGATAACGTTTAGGCGTTCGGTTAAAATCACTCTTGCGTTACTACTACAATAGAATGATTGATGGGAGGGATGCTGTCCCTAGCGGCGAGTAGGAAAGCATGTTGAATAGAACAAACAAGAACTGATATTCGACAGAACTCAAGAGTTTCCGAAAATGTCATCAGTTCTCTTCAACATGTGCTGTGGATACTGCCGAGGAGTTATTGTCAACAAAAATCAAGTCTTTTTATGAAGTAAACATTGAATCAACAGAGATAAATCACACAACACATGAATAATTTGAAAGGTCTTCGAGCAGTGCTTCAAGAATTAACTTGTACTATTAGTGTTAATGGAAGGGATCTGCGTTGTTCGTATCTGCCTTTCTAGGAAGCATTTGCAATGTTTTTGTCTTTCCACCTAGAGAAAACTACTGGAAGCCTCAAAGATTCCCATATTAAAAAGATCTTTAAAGAACTACTTTGCGGCGCTCTATTCCGCATCTCCCTCATGAATGGAATCCCAGTTTACGTTTGTTGGTAGCGAATATATTTTATTGAGGTCAAAAGAAGTTGATCTTGAGCTTTTTCTTGAAGAAATGCTAGGGAACGAATATAGTGCTCAAAATCCACATCTCACTAGAGGTTTTGTTGCAAATTTATTGAATAATATGGATTCTGCAAGGGACAAGAAGATATTTAAAGTAGCCTTTTGGGTGTCACCCATACCAGAAGGCAGCTTTTGAATCTTGGAATTGGTTCTCGGATTGAAGAGTATTTGCAGTCTGTATTACAAGCAATCGAAGAATGCAATGCAGTTGAAAATGAAGCATGTTGCTTGGTCACCAAAAACCTAACCAGCAGAGTAGATAATATTTCTAAACAGATGAATAAACTACATTTCAAACTAAACCAAAAAATCAGAAAGTGGAATCAATTCAAATTAGTGAAATTAAAGAGCAAATTGAAGATTTTTAACACTTAACAAGAGAATGTAGAACATACCTCAGAAGACAACAAGAGCAAGCACAAGAAAAACCAATGAAGAATGCTGATGTAAGAATGGACTGTTTGTGTCACAAAATGTTAATTTATATCAGCCTAGTAGTTTTCATTTGAATGTTAAAAAGTTGTTATATTTAGTACGCAATTCAAATTTAGGGGGGGGGGCATGAAATGTGCCATCAAAATTTTTGACCAAATCTTCCAAATCACTCCCCCCCCCCCTAGCAGAGACTAAATGACCGGTCCCTTGCTTATTTTTATTTATAATATTTTTTATTTTGCTATATTGTAAAATCATATATTTGTACTAGACGTTACTGTTAATTATTAGTTAATTAGCTATTGTTGACTAACATTGAATAAAGAAATGAAAAAATAAAAAATGGTCCAGTTATTTTATCAATTTAATTCATTATTTAGCCGACAACAGAATAACAAGCTCTGCCCACGCAGTTGACTATTTTTCTGATCATTGTTGTGCATGTTACTTTTGCAGAATACATTAGATAGATTATTCATTTCGATAGAAAATGTCTTCCGGTAGACACCAAAGCTGGTTAAACATTACGTTTTTTGCACAAACTTAAATTGCGCATTTTTCTTTTCCGCAGGATTGGTTGTGGAATTGTGTTTATTTTAGCAACAGGTAGCATCCTATCTTTCCTAGTTTCACCATCGAAGTCATAGCAAAGAGTCGAACATTTTTGGAGCAGTCATAATTTCCAAAATATATGGAATGACGGAAAGACTTTGAGGAATCATAGTGGAGGAATTTAACGAAACGAAGCTGAATGAAGCCTCTGTTACAATGGTTTTTCCTAATTATCATTCGTCCAACTATGCATGGTGCAGAGAGTGGATTCGTTCTTCATTATTTGCAACAAAAATAAACTTGTCGTTGTTTCATGCGTAGTCAATTTTTCTATTGATTATGTTTTCTGCTGTAGTTATAAAGGCACACAGAATATCCCGGTAAGCATGACATTCATAACGCAAACATTGCATTTTTATTTTTGAAATAAATTTATACGTAGAATTGAAAATAATGCTACGTTTTGTTAACGACATCGTCTTGTTTTCATTTACTCTTTTGTGAGAGATCACTTGTCTGGAACTTTCCTTTCCAGTGTGGGTGGACATACTGCTGGACGTGCTGGACGCAGCTTTTAGAACCTTTTCGCAAAAATTAAAGGCTGTGCAGCCCACCGAATCAGTCTACCGTGATTTACGAACTGTTTTCAGTAGCATGGCAGTAAAATTCTGTTTTTGTTCTGCATGTTAAAATGCAATAATTTAGATGCCAGTAAAGATTCTATTAGCATTGCGTTTCAGTCACAAACCTGCCTGTAAGACACAGGTAACAGTTTAAACTCCGTGTGTGAACCCGTGTCCATGTGCAGTCCATAACTTTGATTTTGGTGCTGTTCTAAGCCCCATTTACACTGGAAAAGTTTTATCATTTTCGTCGGTGCTGGGATTCTGAACAGATATTATCAACAGAAGCAGTCTGCAAACCCTTCACAATCAAAACAATCCTAATCATATTCGAAATCACCCAACCGTGAGAAATCGCTTTATATAAAAACGATGCAAAAGTTTGAAACAATAAAATCATGACTGTTTTGACGGCGAGGGAATACGCTAAATTTGAAATTCAATTCACGCAAATTTGCATAGCAATAATACAAACAATGGTCTTGGTAACATGGAAATGAGTAGTTGCAATTCTCAAGTGGCAGGTGTGAGGTCTTTGATTACAATGCTTTTCTTCCTAATTTGCGTTAATTCTCCCAGATTTTTCTGGCTCCTGTTGTCTTTAGTGGCTGATTAATGCTCCCTTGAGATCTGGAGACTGTTGTTTGTTGCTAGCGACTGCACATAGGCCACAAGTTTTAATCGATTCTTAAAATGGCAGCAGAGAAAGAACCGCAAGTCACGTTTTTCCACAAAACTAGCTTCTCGAGATGATCTTATCAATTCCATTGAATATCAGAGACTTAATAATTATTTCAATGAGTTTCTGTGACTGTGAATTGGGAGAATCTTGCTTGATATTTCCAAAGATTGTAGAGACAACAACATGAATGCAAATGGTAAAAAAATTGATTTTTTAACTTTTTCTACATTCATCGAGAAGCAATATTTTCGTTGAATCTTTTTTTTTTAATTCATTCCTTTTCTTTATCAAAACGCTGGCGAAATTTTAGAAGATTTATTTTGATTGAAATGAAAGAATAATACGAAATAATATGTAATGACTAATGTAATGAAAGGCTTTTGGGAGCATCGCATAGCATATAACATATATAGGTTTGGCAGGCCTAATGTGTTAAAATTTGATGCATGTTAAACTGTTAAATGGTTAAATGAAGAAACATTGCATACAATTTTGAAAATCAATCAAAATTACCGATCGAGGGTGACCTATCTAAACAGGACACTTCAAATCCTTGAAAAAGCGTTCAAGATTTCTTGAAATGAAATTTTCTAGATATTAAGGGATTTTTCCAGAAAATAAAGGATGTTGTTGTTAGAACTCTATCCACCGGCCTGTAGCCCATGAGATTTCTGACCAATAAACACACACACACACGTTTAAGGACTGTATCTATCTCTATATCTCAGACTTCTCCATTTCTAACTGTCATCAATTTATCATTTTCGAGAAGTGCCTGATTGCAAGCATGCCCTGCGCTAAATGCGCGCCCAAAGGTCATATGTTCCGGACGTCTTAGTATGGGTATCTTTTGTTTAAGATAATCCCATTACTTTCCCTAAGGATTACAATACCTACGCACGTGCCTACACAGAACAATACATATACAAATTACACCACAGTTGTCTCAAACCCATGAGAAATCAGGACTGCAGAGAACTTTAATTCGGATTACATTTCCTGGAAATATTTCATTTTTACTCATTCTCTAGACATTTTGGAAACAATTAATCTTATAAAGAGTGCATCTAGATTAACGATTATCGAAAATTCAAAGGTATTTCATTTCAGGGCGACGTTCCATGCAGGGCGACAATGCTCTAGATTATTAGATCAAATCGGATCAGGTTGATTATTTTTTTTATTATTCTTTCTTTTCTTGTTAAGTTTCTATTTCCGTTGAGCAAGTTAAACATTACTGCAATTTTCAACCACTCTATCCTTGTGATATTTTTCGACGAAAATGTTAATATGTCCAATTTTGCAATTTATTTCCAACTTGTTTGTATCATAAAAAAGTTTTTTTATTGTCAATTCTCCGGATTTTGTCAGATCAGATTAGACCAAATTCATTGGGGTTTCGGAATGGAACGACACCGCCCAACTCCGCCGGCGAAGTCAAAATATTTTCTTTAAATTATTGAGATTTACAACTTCTTTAATGCACCTCCAGATGCGTTTTCAAATTGTCCAAAAGAGTTGTTGTTGTTGCTGGCGATGACCGAGTCTTGTGATCGACAGTCTTTTTGCGCATGAATGATGCTAAGTAGATCTCTGAAACTGCAAACCAACAAAAAACGTGTTGGCGTATTGTTATACTTGTGTTTTTGGATAAGGTTTCCGCATATTTAGACTGTTTTTGTAATGAGTCATTGGAAAATTTTTGCTTACAATGAGAACGGATTTTCGCAGATTTTGTTTTGAAAATCTTTTTCAGACTTTTGGAAGAAAGAAAACAGCATCTCCCCAGATGAAGTCCGCATGCACAGAAACCATTCAGCATAAACGTCATGACAAAATCAACAAACAATCGGGTAATTTTTTGACAAAGGGGATGGTGAGAGACATGAAGTAGGATGGGTTATTGTATCGCTGATGGAAACGCTTATATTTCTCTTTTTTGAAGTTTAATTGAAGGTTTCTTTTTGTCCGTCCGTCCGTCCGCATTGACAATGTAATGGGCAACAGAACATAACACCAGATAAATCAACAACAAAATGAAAGTCATATAGGAAAATGGTTGAATGATCTCTCAGAGATATAATGATATCACTTTTAAAGGCAGTTGATCTTTTATGAAGTTCATAGTCAAAGTTTTAGGTATGGCCAAAAAGCACAAATTCCAGCGCTCACAAAATTATTGGTCAAACCATATCTTATTGTAGCTTGTTTGTGTTGTCTTTCATTTCAGATAATGAAACAATAGCAACATTGAGCATATTTTGAAAATGGAAGATGAGTCGGCTGCCAGTTTGGAAAGAAATGCTTTGCAAAACCTTCACAATGAACCAAATGCTTCTTTGGAAGATTGTACATGTTCAAACAAAGAAATAAAAAGCCAACTTCTGTGTGGCTGGAAATCAACAAATAAACAAGAACACTCAACAACAGTTCGATTAAAGGTGAAGAAAAATAGCCATGCATCAAACAGCAAAATTTGGACTTTGAAGAGCAAACCCCAAGGCTTCAGGAACAGCAAAGCAGATATACCGGATCAAAAAGGGTATTTCCGCAATTACAACAGCAGAAAACAGCACATTATGAACTACACGAACCA
The DNA here is from genome assembly GCA_036873815.1 of Phacellophora camtschatica. Classification (NCBI taxonomy): domain Eukaryota; kingdom Metazoa; phylum Cnidaria; class Scyphozoa; order Semaeostomeae; family Ulmaridae; genus Phacellophora; species Phacellophora camtschatica. Next base: position 14,913 of record JAYJMH010011227.1, on the reverse strand, counting down.
ATTTTCAACTGTCAAGGAAGCAAGTTTAAGAGAATGTATGAATGCTGATGGCGAAGGAACGAGACCTGGAGAGCATCATATGGATCCTTACATGCCACCAAAAGGTGATCAAGGGTAAGATTCAAGTTTAGTATCCCTTTTGGGGGATCTTCAAAAGAAGCTCGACACATCACGCCACATCCATGGGGTTACATCATAATATATGGGCATGTGTATGTGCCGTTTGTAAGGATGGGTTTGAATGACGAAAGCAGTAAATTCTCTAAGCATGGGTAAGATTTGAAGAAAAACTATTTTAATGTTGGGTTAACTATTGAAAATGTTCGTCAATGTTGGGTAGTGGACCATTAACCCTATTTGGACACCTATTTAACCCTATTAATGTAACACAGGGGCACATTGTGACATTAACAAAATTAAATTTGAGGCCATTTTTAGATTTTGATGACGTCATAATTCCTTCCATTTTCTGCCATCTGGAGCATTGTTATGAGTTTTTCTTATGGTTTTACTGTAAAATGTAGCTTAATACGTCATAACACATGATAATTTTGCAAAAAAATTTACTTCCAACGTATTAATAACACTTTTACACTGCACATGCGCGAAAAACTTTCGGAAAATTTATATACATTCCAAACTACCTGCTTTTTGAGAAAAATGACCTTAGTGTCCTTCTAATTGTAATCTACAACAAGTTTCCAAATTGCAAATAAAAACCCTTTGAGTTGTAAAATTTCCTCAAAATTTCGTTTTTGTGACGTCATCATGACTTCAGTGCCCTAATTTCCCTGAAAATTTGTCTATTGTTTGCATTTGACATATAGATCATGTTGTCTTAATTGCAAATCAGTAGCTATTACCAATTTTGATTCAGGAGCCCCCCCCCCGGTCTGACGTTGCATATCATACTCAATTGAAGTGAATTGACGTCTGACCACATTTTTTAGCCAACGTCAAGCTTGTTAAAAAAAAGCAAATGAATCAAATTGTTTTAAGTGTCAAACGATATTGTCTGACGGGTTTTCGAATTTTGTATAAAAAACGAACATTTTCAAGACAAAAACCGGAAAAACCAATTAAGGATTAAATAAAGGCCAAAACCCCAAATACCAAAGCCCTCTTATTAAGGAGTAGCGCGACAATGTTGTCTAGCTTACACTGAAAAGAGTTTAGAAATTTGCCATGTAAATATTTAGCAACCTTTTCGAAAATGAGTTTCAAATATTTTTGATTGTTGTGCAAGTTCTCATTTTGTTGTTTACTTTTTGCATGGCGGAATCAAATTCCAAGTTATAAGGACAAAGAAACAAGCTATCAGGACAATACTTAGCAATGATTCATAACTCCCCTATGAAAATACCCTCCTTCCTCCCTCCCCTAATAAACTATTATCTACGGCAACGAGTTTCTTATTTGCATTCTTTCAAGCTTTCCGCAAAAGGATTGCGACGCTGCAAGCAAATTTCAGCTCCTAAGCTATTTTTTGTCTTGGGCTACGAAAGGGTTACCCTGGGTACTAGACATTCAGTAAAAAAAGTAAAGAGTCTGGTACCCAGTGGACGAAAAGGTCCGACACACATAAACTTCACGCAATGCATGCTGGTTGAAATGGCCCTTTACATATCTTCTTCAAGCAATGCTTTGTTTAAAATTCGTTTCATCTATTTTCTCTGACAATGTTTTCTTCTTTTTAGGCAATTGTACAATAGGTTGAAATTATTACAAACGCTGTCAGACTTTTACAGCCTCGGTGTTTCACCTAGGTAAGATTTTGCTTGAGGTAACATATTTGCATATATATTTCGAATTTTACATTTGAAATTTGCCCTGAAGATGGCATCAAGGAAGTCTTAACCAAGATTATTTGCGTTCAATTTCGAATCCTTGAGAGTATATACCGGGTGGTTAAAGAACCATTAAATGTTTGTTGGTCTGCAGATTTAAAGGAAATCGTTATTTTTTAGTATTTTACAGATTAGTGTTCAGATAAATGATTAACTTAAACAAGGAACGTTCTTTTTAGGTTAAGTCGATCACTTTTAACATCTTTAATATGAGAGATTTTACTTTGAATATTGCTGAAAATGCTTTCAGAAACAGCATAAAACTCCGAGAGAATACGGGCCCACCATATGAGCTGGCAAATACCCGTACCCAAAATATATTATAATCAGCCTCCACCCGCCGCCCTCCGGATTAACCTCATCATCATCAGGATTAACCTGCTCAGGATTAACCTCATCATCATCATCAGATCATATTGCTATGGGAACACGGACTTATAATCAATTCTCAATTTTGTTCGGTATTCATAAATTATCTCAGTGGAGATATGTATGTAGAATATACTATAAACAATATCAACAATGCCACCGTTTCTACTCTCTATTCTCATTCATTGGAAGTATCTGAAAACGAAAACAGAAAGAAATTCAATTTCAATGCTCATGTTCTCCCATCCATCCTGTACTTGGTCCCCTAAAGTCCACATAGCGTGTAATGATAGCTAAAAGCCGAACGTCATGTTTATATTAAAAACAAATAAAATTTCTTTCATTAAAATGTATTTATCATCAGATAAATGTTAAAACATTTTGGACGTTGCCCTTGATCAGTAATACATCAACAAAGTTGTAAAACATCTATCAGGGCCTACCAGGTGACCCCAAAAATATTTTTTCTCTTTGCAGGGCTGTAGCTCAAAATCCCTGAGAATTCAAATCTAATACCCAAAAAAATGGGAACAGGTTTGATCAAGGCTAGTGCTGAGAAATTGCTCAAATCCGTCAAAAAGAATTTTTTTAAAAGTAATCCTCGATACCTAACTTGAAAATAAGAATCTTGTTTGTTGATTTTGGTTGTTTGAGAATTCAGAAGTGTAACATTGAGTACAACTCGCACCGCTAACCTTGATCAAAGCTGTTACCTTTTTGTTGGGACACACGGTATTTTTTGGGACACACGGTATTATACACAAGCCGGCGTCCGCAAGGCAAACTTAGAATTTGGGATATCATCCAGTCACCTGCAACTACGTTTACCTGTCCAAAACTTTAAATTAGAATTGCCCTCATTCGTAAGATGCTTTGGCATTAAAATAACATGATTGCTTTAATGGTGACTTGGGAAGTTAAAATTTCAAACGATTCATTATCCAAACTCTGAAGTTGATATAGGAACAAGGAGCAAGCAGGTTCTTTTAATTTCAAAACGTCTGTGCTAGAAATGAATGGCATTCCTTTAAATTCATTTGCAAACTCACGAATGAGTGCAATTTTAGTTTCTAGTCTTGTGACGGATAAACATGATCGCAGATGACTGGATGATATCCCAAACTCCAAGTTTACCCTTCGTCGTTTGGAGTACAATTTAAAATTTGTAGCATCACTGATTTCAAGTTACAGCCCTACAAACAGAGATAGTTCCTTTGGGTCGCCCGGTATGTATATTTATAAATGTGTTTCTATTGTCCCGTAAGTCGAGCAAGCGTCGAGCTTGATCAGCTGATTGATCAGTTATGTTTTAACATTTATCTGGAGATATGTGTATTTTAGTAGAAGAAATTTTCGTTGTCTTTATCTGCATAATTTAAATCTTTTTTTAGTTCTCCGGTATGTTCCGTCCAAAATTATACAATTGCCTTAAAATTTATGTATATGCCTGTGCGGGCAAGTAAATTCGTTATCTAAACCTGCAGATATTTTCCTCGGACACGGACGTCAATGCTTATACGCAAGTAAATTCGTTATCTAAACCTGCAGATATTTTCCTCGGACACGCACGTCAATGCTTATTATACGGACCAGGCTACTCGAGAAAACCCTGGATATCGTGACATACCTATTCTTCGCATCTAAATCCATGTCATGTTAAATCCATCGATTCAAAACTATAAAATTTTATGACACTCTCGATAAGGTAGCCAAATTTATTAAATCTAAGTGAACTCAAGACGAATTTTGGTGGCGTTCGTGATAAACCAAAGATAAGATCACTCGAATTAAACTTTACACAAGTGAGCTGTTTGAAGTAAGCCCAACAGCATTCCCTCGATATGGCATTCCCTCGATATATCGAGTTCGAAATAAAGATTTGTGATTTGGCACGAAATAGACTTAAATAGGGGCAAGCATAAACTCTACTGGAATAGAATAATAATTACTATATTCTGCTCTTTTCAGGGATTTCCGAAAACAGCACAGTCTTCCTCCAGTAAATATTACAAGACCGCCAACAAAGTCATATTATCAATCAGTTAACGAAACAAGGAAAAGAGAGATGGATGATAATTCACACGAAATCGACAGTAAGAGAATCGAAGAAAAGTCGGAAATTAAAGTTGAGAAGAACGATGGAAATAGAAGCATTCAAAGTCGAGTTAGTCTTGTTTTGGAAACAACAGACAACAGACAAAGCGATTTCCCGATGAGCAATTGTGCGTCTTACTCACGAAAATTTGAACTAAAAGCAAGCTCTTTGTCAAGATCATCTCAAGTTAGCAGCAGTCTCAAAGATCTGAGAAAGCCTTCCCAAAGCCTCATCGAAAGTCTGCCGAGCAGCCTTCGCGCGGAGTTAAAAGTGATCCGCAGCGGCCATGAACTCAAGCGCAATGGACATTTGTATAACCCAAACAGTGATCGGTTTGTGGGTCCTATGATCAAACAAAGACCTGTCGTTAAAAACGAAAGAATTGTCACGGTTAAAGATAAAACGGCAAGCAGCATACCTCACTCGCAGAAATCTAAACCGTTTTATATAAGTATTTTAGGTAAAAATCCATTAGCTAAAGATCCCTGGGAAAGTATTTGATATTCAACGAGAATTAATTTGTAAAAGTGATGCTTGTTGTGAAACTTATATATATGTATATATATATATATAAATGTAAATATGTTCCTATCGTCACGTCATCAAGCCGACGTTGAGTGGTAAAGTTTAAAGTAAAGGTTATATAAATATATTATATAGAAATATTATATAGACTATGACTTTATATAGACAATTTTGTGGCACAGTGAGGCCTTTCGAGCCATCGTTCTCGTCAGATTAAAGAGAAAAGGTAATTGGTCATTCAACTCCCCAAAAACGCCACTTGTCACAATAAAACAAACTTAGTTTTAAGATCATTTTAGAGAGAACTAATATTGGAGACAGACAATGAATTTTTTGAATTAATGTTTCCACCAAACTCAAATAAGGCCCGGGTTAAACGTCACCCTTCTCGTGTGCCAAACCTTATTGCTTAATAAGGTCCACGAGAAGAACAATTAGTGCGACTAATTTATTCGAACTTCCAGTTAAACATCGCACTTCTCGTGTACCGAACCTAACGCATACTTATTTTTTCTAGTCTAAAGCAGTTACAATAATGCGATTTGATTTCTGTTATTTAATTCAATGCAATCTCATCTACTGGATTAGGATGGACCCAATTGGCAAACGAACGAAAGTATCGTTATTCAAAGTGTAGTTCATTGTATGTCATCGCCATATGGGTGCTTCGTTCTTAAAAGAACCTTTTTGAACATGATTATGTAGTGAATTGAATTGTTCTTGAAGAGTATGACATGTAGCTTTATTGAACGTCGCCACACTTTGAGCTAAACGCGAGTCTGATGACATTAGTTAGATTCGCTGCATAACAACTGAACAAGGAAATTTTTATGAATTAAATCAGCGCTAAAAATTTGGCCAAACCGTGATATTCCCATAAACCTTGAGTTCTGTTATGCGATAAAAACAACTTGATTTCTAATGACGATTGAAGGAGATTGTAATTGTATTCTTTGTATCTCAGTCTTTTTAATTTATGATGATACTGGACAAGTCTAATTTCATTTCTTATATTCTTAATTAAAATATATTCTTATACTGGGTGTGTCCCAAAAAATGATAACATGTTTGACCAGGGCTAGTGCTGAGAAATCAATTTTGTGAGTAACCCGCGATAGTTAACTTGAAAACAAAAATATGGTTTGTTGGTATTGATCGTTTGAGAAATTGAGATAGTAAAATTTGAAGTTCAATTTGCTTCCCACTCAAAACCAGAGGTTTCAATTTTAGGTCGGGTTGGGCTGTAGGATTTTCTGAAATTTTGAAAATAGGTTGTCCATGATCAAATTGTTTGAAAACTAAAATTGCTGTTTGATTTTGGTAGGTTTTTGGTAAAAATGCTGAAAAGAGAAAGCACCTCATAGAGGCTGCATCCATAAAAAAGCGTTTAATCTTCGGTTTTTGGATTTCTGTCCTAGTGTGTTTCCAAGCACCGTTAAATTCATTTCATAAAAGGCTATGATTTACAAAATCCAAAAACGCAGTTTGGACCAAAATCTAGACCTCTAGTTTGGGGTTGGAGGCATATTAAGATCTTTCAGAATTAATATCTCGATTCTCGATCTACAAATATTTAGAAACTAGTAGGTATAAATTTTTAGGTTTACTACCAAGAACTATTTTAAAATTAGCTTTGAATAAGTTTGGGTGAAACTCGCCACGCTAGCCTTGATCAAAGCTGTTACCATTTTTTCAGACACCCGGTAGTCTTAGATTTATAGCCTTGATAAAATTTCATCTTTCTGCAGCTACTGGCTGTCCCAAAAAGATGGTAACGTGCTTGACAGAATCTGATGAAAAAGATACTGTTTTGATACATTATATAGCAATATTTAACAGTTAACTTACAATTTGTTGCCTCAGGCTTTAAAATTGATACCTTGGGTACTATGCTATTCATCTTCAGACACCAGATCTAAAATCACCACGAAACCAGAGCCTTAAAATAAAGCGGCCTAAGCAATACGTTAGAAGACGCTTGAGTTGCGTGCATTAAATTTGAAAATTTGAACAGCAAATAAAAGTATAACAACCACAAGAGCTTATTCGATATCTTTACAAACGTAACCTTTAGAAATATTCAGATATTTTCCATAGAATTGATGCCCATGAGAACACTTTCAATAATGCAAGCATTGCTACATTTATTTGTGAAGCTTATTTTACTTTTATTCAAATCTGAAAGGTCTTCTTGATGAACTTTAACTGGGTGTTTGTTGCACATGCCTAGCACATGCCGTTTAGTAGTGACTCGGAGCGTTATATGTTATTGTTTGACATAACTTGACTTAGATCGCTGACACAAAAGGCTGATTTTGATTGTTCTGATCTCAATTCTGAGGCGAGGCAATGAGCATCAAAATTTGGATGAGTCGTTCAAAATGTGATAAAAGCATGAAACTTGGTAAGGGTGCACAATTTGACACACTGAAAAGGATTGGATGCAGACCCCAACTCAAAAATTCCCCCTTGTACTATTTTTAGACTGGGGTGCTTGGCTCTATGCCTCTTTGGGGGGTTTTGCAATAACTTAGTTGCAACAAGTGATACAAACATGACAATCGGTAAGGGTACACAGTTTGATATGCTGAAAAAGATAGGACGCAGACCCCAACCCAAAATTTCCCCCTTTTACTATTTAGATCAATAATACAACAATAATATATCATAATACATATTTGTTAGCAAAAGTTTGAACACAAAACAGCAACAGCAAGAACATGTGATATGGTTGGTAATTATGAATGATATAAAATGTAATAGTTATGATAATTATAAAGATTATAAAAATATATATTTGGATACATTTGGTTTAAGAATGTCGTAAAGTTGTAACACTGGTTTTGATTAATATTTAGAGATAATCAGTTTTTTTTTAGTTTTATTGCATCTAGTCGGTTTAGAAATAGTTTTAATAGATTTGGGGAGCTCGTCCCATAGAAGCGCACCTTTGTTTAGTATCATTTATCACCCCATTTTATATGTGATTTAGTGATTCTGTAGTTACTTCTTTGTCGTGTGTTATGCCTATGTTCGGTGTCAATTGTTTTTAAATTGTTTTTAAACACAGCTGGAAGTTTATTCTCATTAAAATTTACACGATGCATAACTTTAATTATTTAAGATCCTTTAGCATCATAAAATTGGTTTCTTTATGCAAAGCTTTAGTTGAGTATCTACAATCTTTAAACATCAAAATTCTTAGAATTCTATTTTGTAGTATCTGAAGTTTATTTAGGTATTTATTGGCAGCGACGCCATAAACCTCTAAAGCATATGATATTTTAGAAAGCACAAGAGAGTCATAAAGTGCCATAAGATATTTTGGAACAAAATATCTTATTTTTGAGAACACTGATGCAAATTTTATTATACCCGCTTTTTATTTTATAAGAATGATTTTCCGAGGAAAGGTAGTTATCTATTTTAAGATATATACTTTATTTCTGAAAATTCTTTCTTAGATTCACATATTTGTATGTCAAAACGGTATTTTGTCTTTTCAACATTAATCCTTACCATATGTCAGACAGATATATTGCAACAGTACATCAAGAACCAGAACGCCAGATGGGTTGCTCATGTGGTACGAGCATTAAATGAATGCCTTACAAAGAGACTTCTGTTCGTGGAGGAGAAGTTTACGAAAGTCGGATACCACCACAAGACAGTGTACGAGAAAGTGATCGAGTCCCAAGAAGATCAGGGTTTTTCAGTGGAAACATTTTTGAGGAACTGTTTACTGCAAAAGACTGTTGGTCAATCAACTTTTCAAGTTGGTGCCTTAAGTACCACACTGGTATAATGGGTAAAGATTTATGTATGTATGTATGTATGTATGTATGTATGTATGTAATGGACAGAAATCAAGGAAGATAATAGTGACGTGTGGCATACCTCAAGGATCCTGCTTAGGTCCATTCCTTATTATAATTTACCTAAATGATTTTGAAAAATGTTTTCAAAGGCAGGTATGTATGCAGATGATACACGTGTTACATTAACATCAAATAGCATCGATGAATTGATTAGAAATGCACACGATGAGTTAAGAAATATTTTGGAATGGATGCTGATTAAAAAATGTTATCTGCTCAGAATAAACCTCATCATCACCATCAGATCATGTTGCTATGATATCTCGGTAGAATATACTATAAACAATATCATTGCTTCTGTTCTCATTCCCTGGAAGTACCTGCAAAAAGTAACAATAGGAAATTCAATTTCAATGCCGAAACCTGCAACTAAAGAAATACCATTTATGTTTCATAATCAGTTATACCCGCCGATAACCTTGATACTAACGTTGTGTGAAAGAATTTATATCCATCTGAAACGGAAAGAAGCGTGTTGTAAAATTTGAAGAAAAGAAGTTCAGAAATGTTGCTCTTGGGTTCATCAATTATAATTAACTTGTATGTATTCATTGTTTTTCATGTTATTTAGATTAATTTATTTACTTTCAATACCTCGACGCAGTATAGTTGTAATAATAATAATTATTAGAATGCCACATCTCCGTTTCAGAGCAGATGGAAAGAATTTCATTGGAAAGAATTTCATTGGAAAGAATTTCAGAAAATTTGGAATAATTTTTATTTTGTAAAGACTTTGTGTGGTTTTTGAACAGCCAATCTTTGCACGTGAAAATTTTGCCTAAGAAATTGCCTTGTATCTATTCTTAATCTTGCATTTATTAATATGAAATAAATTTAAATAAACGTTTAATAGAACGTTATTTGATGGAACCGATGGTTTAAAGAACATCGTTTTATAAAACTAATAATAGAGAATGAATAGAGCTTTACAAAACCGAGAAATAAAAACACGAATGAAGGAAGGAAGAAGAAACGCAACTAAAAATGTTAAATAACAAGAAATCTATGCGTTAAAATACCCTGGTTTAGTAGATGTCAGACATAATGAGGTAATTATTTGTAATTATTACAAAAACATCGTATTTTTTAATGCACCTTATACCCCTGCCACAACACTCTCTCAGATGATTTATATAAAGGTTATTATCAGATATTAGAGCTCTGTCAGGTTATCTGTATAAAGGATGATCTATATTATCATCTATAATGTTATCAGATATGAGAGTTCTGTCAGATTATCTATGAGATTATTCTATCAGAGTTTACCTGTAAATATTTACATTCTCATCAGCAGCATGGTACTCCTCTTCGCCATATCAACGCATGGTTTGATCCTGCGCAATGCTTGCCAAGAGTATGCAAATTTCAGTGTAACGAAAAAAGATGAAATCCTGCAAGGATCAGTGATAGATACTCTGCTTGTGAAAACATACGCTCAGTGCAAACATGCTTGCATCGATCATCGACAATGTAAATCATTCAACAGGGAAGATAAGAAAGTTGGCCAGTGTCAGCTGAATTCAAAGACGACTGAAGACAAGAATGACGGTGCTTGCTTGACATCAAAACGAGGATGGAGTTTTAGTTCAACCAACTACAGTGAACCAAACGTAAATTTTCTTAGAGTCTAAGAGAAGTTTAAGAACCCATTTACACGGGAGCCTTGGAGAAGTTTAAGAACCCATTTACACGGGAGCCTTGGAGTTCTTCAAATCAAACAAGATCCAGTACTGGCTCGGTTCAGAGCCAGAACTTGCAAGTCCTGTGTAAACACAACGCCTTTTTAGACCAAAACTGGCTCCGTTTGGGACAAGATTTGGCTAGGATTCGAACCATTTTCTCTAGTGCAAACGGGGTTTAATCCTGAATGAAAGAGAAAATTGTTCCGCAACTCTAAAACACAAAGCTACTCTTTTCTAAAAATTAGCTAAGCGCTAATCAGAACACGAAAGAAAACATGAAATCATCTTGAAACGAAAATATTATCTAATGCTAATTTCATTTTAGTTCCAGTTTTTGAAAGTTTAAGATTGAAAGTTCAAGATTTTCAATGACAAATCTTTACAAACATTGTCCTTTGCATTTATGCGCATCTTTGTGCTGCCGCACCTAAAGTTCCTCAAAACAGAAGCAGTGTGGAATACTAAATAACGAGAGGCCACCCCTTCTCCACCCAAACGGTGACAATGTGTTTGCAAATTTGGATGTGTATGCTTCATCAGACCAAATGAGCTTAGAATTTTCCATTTTTTCATGTTGTCAGAAATGTATTAGCTATGACAGCAAAGGAGGTTGGTAGAGCATCAGAAAGTAACCACGCATACCAAAATAAATATTTATCATTAAAAATTGAGGAAGGTTGCCAGTTAACTATTGTTATATGCTCGGAGAGATTTTGCCGATTTCCTAGACTCTGCTCTAGCTCTAAGAGAATATAGAAACCAAAACAACGTATTTAAAAATTTTGATGTTCCGTTCTTAAAACTACTTTGAATTCCAATCTCTGCTCACTAAGTTTCATTTTATATAAAGCTAAATTTCTCAATTTATAGATTGGAAATATTTGCCAAAAGTTTAAGCCATGTGGTCAAGGTATACTGTGCACCGATATTTGCGCATGCCCAGGATATCAATGCAAAATAAACTGCACGAGAAAAGATGAAACAGGGATGCATTGTAACAAAAGAAGTAAGACATTTGTGTTTTTTACGAAGCAAGGGTGGCGACATATGAATAGCTTGATTTACCTGTAGGGGGAGAGGGGGAGAGTTTACACTCGCAAACAGTCGTGTGGCCTGTCATCCTTTAGGGCTTGGTCAACAGGAAAATGACGAAATAGCTCATTTCTAACAATTTCAACGAGATTTTACTGTGACGAAAGTGAATCAACACTTACATGTCGGCCAAAACAGAAGCTCTATCTAGCACTATGCTGTTTAAAAGTCAAACTCCCACCTGCCTGCCTCATCCTTAAACAGTGTAGATTATTGACCAAAGGGTGTCTTAAAAAAGCTTTAATCCAGAAGCATCTCTAACAACTTTAAATTTGTGTTAGCTAATCAAACGTTTAACAAATTTGTGTTGAATGTAAATTCGGATATTAAACACAGGTACAATTCAATTCAGTCACACAAAATTTAAGAGCACATTCATTCTTTTCTAGTTTGGTCTAGCTGTCAAGAAGCACAGGAAAATGGATTGAACATAAGTGGAGTATATCAAATAAATCCGGATGGGAAAGGGTGCAACTTCTTTGTTTATTGCGAAATGAACACGAACGAACATCAGAGCTGGACCATCATACAACGCCGGGAAGACGACTCTGTAGCTTTCAATCGTGGATGGGAAGACTACAAGAATGGATTCGGAAATATGGAAGGGAATTTATGGTTAGGTCTGGACAAAATCTATCGGTTGACAAACACACGCGTGGCATTACTGGGAATTGATTTGAAGCATGCAGACATGAACAAGAAGATACATCTAGAATATACGACTTTTCGCATCGGCAACGAAAACAGCAATTATCAGCTTTTCCTCGCCGGACCGTTCAGTGGCTATAACGCAGCAATGAGTATGCAAAACGGAGAACCTTTTTCAACTTACGACAAAATCAATACTCATGTCCCTCCTTGGGTAATAAATGTTGGGCATGGCTGGTGGTATGACGCAGATCTTACTGCCACATTTCTCAATGCCAACTATACTAATAAGGAAAATAAGAATTTTCAGATCACGTGGTATGATTTGAAAGGAGTAATTGATGGAAAAATCACGTATGCACAAATGAAGATAAGGTTTCCATAACCGAAGCACAGAGAAATCGGAAGAGATTTTAACTCTACATGAATTTCATTATGTCATATTAGTTTCTTTTTACTTTAGGGACCAGTCATTAATTTCTAATTAAAAATTAATTTCCAATTAAAAAGCTGAGCAAAAAGGCTGAGCAAAACGCGGCAGGACAAGGAAATTTTTAGCCATAAAAAGATCTGGGCTGCAACATTTTTGAAAAAAAGTTATGACAGGCAACTGACTGTTTTGTTATTGGTGCTTGAAGAATTCTACCAAACTATTTATAAAAATACAAAACATAAATGTTAACGTTTACCAGCGACTAGCAAGCTGAAATACGGCCACTAATGCCTGTCAGTCATGGTTTACTTTTTCTGTCTTGAAAGAATACTAAATAATATCAAAATGCCGGTATCTTAAAAGACAGTCTGATATCAATGATCTGATATCAATGGTATCAATGATATCTTAAAAGACTACTCAATGACCTCAAAATGCTGGTGGTAAAAAACATCGTAATTCGTAAATTGTTGGCATACTACTTCCTCTACAAGTTTGTAAGGATTTTAAATAAATCTCGTATGTTTTGATTGAGCTTAGATTAGGATCAAGCGAAGGCGCGCAGCTAGAAATTTCAGACAACTAAAAAAGGCAGGGGTCCATACCACAAAAAGGGTCCAGACCATAAAAGCTGTAGAGCTGGGGTCTAAAAATAGACCCCCATTAATGCGACATTGGGAAAAAGCGGAGGGGTTTGGAACCCTAGAACCCCCCCCCCCGTAGTTGCGATCCTGAAGTGATGAATTCAGTGGCAATCTGTAATTTATTTATAATTGAATTGTCACTGTGTATATTTATTCTTGTTCTATTTTAGTATTAATTTATCAACTAATGTAACCACAAGAACGTTTTGTAGTTTTCAAAAAGCACAACAGCACGACAACACACGAAAAGACAACAGGACAACGCATCAACCAGGGGTAAATAAGATTTATCCCTGGGATCAACACACAAACGCCAAGAAAAGAGCCCCCGATAAGTTTGGCATGATGTGTTATCCGGAATTTTTTCACGTGTGATTACGTAATAGGGTAATATTTTTGGAGTGAAAACGGGATCAAAGAATTGCACATACCGTGTGTGATACCATTATTTTAAAGCTTTAAAAAGCTTTGTTTTTGCATGTACTGTGATTTTTTTTACTTTAAAGCTCATTTCTAACTCGAAAGGGCTTGCATGATCGCATGAACGTGCAATTAATATTTCCTGAAGTGATGGAATGATATACAATAAAAATTAGCATTATTGCACAAGCGTTAGGCCATATCAGATGTCCCACGCAATGATATTGCTAATAAATTTGTGATCGAAGCACGGTTATTAATCAAAGTAAAGAGCAGTACAAAGATTTGTATTTTATCATGTCTCACTTGTCTTCTCGTGGTCATGCTCCTTTCTTCTCATATCATGCATCGATACTAGCAAACCCTCGCTGCTTGCAATACACCGAAACAATGCAAGACTAAAACTTTGGGAAATCCAGGCAAAGTGGGTAAACCAACCAACATTACACTGTACAACGAACCGCATATAAGAGTATACAGTTTTATAATGCAGAACAGTAAGATTATTTAAAGAGCAAATTACGAATTTTATTTTACGAAATACTGGATTAAAATGATGAAAATAAGTCCTCTTGCAGCCTCTAACGTGAAGGTAGAAATTTAAATTGATCCTCAAATTTTGATGTTTTGGAAAAGATCTTCCAATTCCTTCCAATTTTAGGGAGCAGATTCTTTAAAAAGTATGTTCTTATGTACGGGTATACCAACCTCGCACCCAGGGCTATTTCATACAATACTCCCTGGTGCCTATCTAGCTGTCATGCGTTTTCATTGGCTCATGAGAAACCAAAAGCATGGAAATCAACATTCGACTGAATTTCGAGATATGAAAAAACGGACAGCCAAAGTAGTCGAAAAATGAATTCTTTTGATGCAGCATAAATTTACAAGCTCGCATAAATTTATGCAAAATTTGCAGGTAGGTACTAGTCTGATTACTTCAGACCCACCTTTATCGCACGCCACCACCTTCACACTGCTCAAAGTGGGTCTGATAAATTTTAAGACAAAAAGCTGGCACGCTCCGCCAGAAAGTTGGCGGAGCCAATCAAATTACAAAAGTGAACATCAGAGAGAAATCTGTCGTTCTGATTGGATGGGAGCAACCATCAATTTTTCATTCTGTTTTCCATCTTTTTTTGCTCTGTTCTGCCCAGAAGAGCGGGAATTCCTGCAGAAAACGGCAAACATCATATTGCAAATGTTGAAGCGAAGCATAAAATTCAGTTGAAGGACTTCCACATCCAGAATGGAGTTTACCTTTTAATATTATTGGA
>JAYJMH010011226.1:0-48679 GCA_036873815.1 Phacellophora camtschatica | reverse complement strand
GCACAGTTCCCCCACACAGAACAGCAGTATCGAAAATGTGGCTCTACAATACCTCTATATAATTTGCAAATAATTTTTTTTGGCAGAAATTTCTTTGCATATTTTAAAAAACCTAATGAGCGGGAGAACTTGGCTTGAACGGATTTAATTTGCTCATCCCACACGAGGTACTGGTCAACTTGGATTCGCTGTTGAGCGTTTCAGTAAGATCCTCAATGCTCCTGGAGGAATAGGATATGCTAGTAATGTTTAAAGAAATGTTTATTGAAATGTTTATAGAAATGTTTATTGAAAATATTAAACCCTTCGCCAAAAGATATATATTTATACATGGTTTACTCGCAAGAGTATTTCCTAAAATGAATTTTATTTTTCCTTATTTAGACAGCAACATTGCTTGTTCCGTTCTTTTTCTCTTTCAGCTCCCATTCTTCTTTCAAGGCCACTATTTCATTTCAAAATGATTGCAGTAAATTTTGCCAAAGATTTCTGCCATCTAGAGCTTTGAGTTGATGTTGCAATACCTCTTTTTGTCATTTCACATCTTATGTTGTCTTTCGTATGTATTAAAAGCGTAAAAATACTGCAAAGCGAAAATGCCTTCCAAACCTCCATTCGTACCGCATGCCAGCAAACTTTCCAAATCTTCTTTTTCTTCGATAAGATGAAACGCGAACTTTGAATAAGTTCCCGAATCCTTTCGTTGACGAAGAAGCATCGAACCAAGATTTCCCTACTGCTTGACTAACTAATCATAAATTTCTGTTCGATGAGACAGTTAAGCTGATATTTTCTTGGAATATGTTGTATGTTGGGTCCAGGCCAAAAACACAGTGCTCATTCGGATAACAAAAAGTTGTGCCAGCTCATCCAGCTGTCTATCAGTGGCCTGAGCAACAGCAAGATTTGGATGTATTCTACATTCTGGGATGAAAATGTTTCCTTTCTCAGCCTCTCCTTCGCGCCTTGCTCGAGTGATGTTCCCTGTTACGTGCGTAATATGTATCAGATGGTCCTCATGGTAACTCCTCGAAACATCTTGCGTCAACAACATCACCGACTGCCGTATAAATTCGGTCTAGTGCAATGTTTGGGGTCTGCCGTTTCACGTGGGTTGTGGACTTCAATTCATTTCGTGTGCTTGGATGCAATCGCCGGTATGCACCATCTTGCTTTGCACTTACGTGGGGATTTTCCTTTGAAGAGGTACTGGACCAATGTCAACGAATTGATATTATTTGCTGTGCACTTCAAAAAGCAATAAGATGCATGCATATCAGTATGTCATAGTCAAACAGATCGAAGATGATATTCTGGCTAGGTTAAGCTAAGCAATCTATGCGATTGCAGTAATGATCTCTAATGAAAATACACCCATGCTATGGATCAATTAAAATTTATTACAGCGCCCATTCAATGGACGTTAAATGCGTTTGATTAAATATTTTGCTCCAAAAAAAGTATCTCTTTCAAAACTAAATAACCTGTTTTAAACACCCCCAGATCCAATACTTCGAATGTCGGCGATCGGAATCAATTAACACAGAAATGCAATCTGAGCTCAAAGCTCTGTTCGTATTATGCAACAGTTAAATTTGGTCTTCAGCAGGGAAAGTACCGATCCCTGACGTATTAGTTTGGTGATAAGTGCGTGCTTGATTCTTCAGAAGTTTAAAACGAATTTTTCTAAGCAGGGCCTCTTGTAGCCTACTTACTGACTGGGTAGGACCTTCTCTTTTTCTACTGTTAGAAACAATAGCCTTTTTCCGTTCCTCTCTAAAGAAGCAAAGAACTGCCCCAAGTTACGTTCAACAGATTGAGGTTCTACTTCAAATCAAAATTTAAAATTCATTAATAGCACACGTGTTTTTTCTGTTGCTGTAACACTTACCTTGTAAGTTTGATACATTTTTGCGTATATCTCCATCAGAGGAATTAACAAAGTAATATCTCCTTGTAATTGTAAAACAAGGTATGTTTCTTCTTGTAACTGTTCTGAATTAAGAACATTCACATGAACTTTACGTATGCTGCCATCTCTTCTTCTTTTGATGCAACACTTATTTTTCGGTGTGCCATTGTTCACCCAGGAAACCATGTCGTCGCATTTGATGTCCGAATATTTTTTCAGTTTTGAATGGTGAACGAGGAATTTTACGTTGTGCCGTAAACATTTATTACTACTAAAGCATTGTATCCTGTCATATTTTCTTGAAGTTACCTAACTTTATTATTCTTATAGCAATAGATTTCTACTCGTTTAAAATAAGAACATCAAGGCTCGCACAAAATATGTGCTAACATATATGAATATATGCACTTCTGATGAAACGTTTTACTGAAATAAGATCTTGCCCAAGCAGTTTCTCAATTTCAGTTAATAGGTACCCGAGGATACTTTGATTCGCTAGTTTTTTTATGAGTGCAAAATAGACTGTCTTATACCTTCAAAAAAGACTGAAACGAAGGCTGAAATAAGCAATTTAAACTCCCAGATAGCAACTACATTTAAAAACATTCCATCTGAACCAATGAAGAAAAACTAACGACCGACTAGAAAATTCAGAATTTTTAAATAAGCTGAAACTTGCTGAAGTCATTGCACTAATCAAATAAGAAGATAAGACACTGATAAGAAACTACAAACCAGTTGGTGTTCTACTAGGCAGTAAAGTCTGCACGCAGGCCGGTGTTCTACCTACTGTTTCAAAATGTTTCGAAATAAAAATGTATAGTCAAATTATTGATTTCATTAGCACAAAACTATTACCATTATTATGCAGATTTTGTAACAATTTGAAGCGCAACATGCCCTAATACTCTGAAAAAGCCCTGGATGCCGGGGCGAAATATAAGTTACTAAATTAATTCGTTTGTCTTTTTCACGTCGTTTTGCGAAATTACTACTCAATATTATTTAAACCTACATCTCTGCAAGCATCTAAACAGATCCGGCGTGCACCACTGCCATCGTAAGTTACTATAGATACGTCTCATTGAAAAATTGAAGAATACTTTGGAATAAGGGAATAATATGGAGGCTGTGATGATGGACCTCTCTAAATCGTTCAACTGCATAAACATGATTTAATAATTGCAAAAGTATCTGCATATGGTTTTGATCGCAGTGCATTGATTCTTGTCAATGACTACTTGAAAAACAGATATCAAAGGATTTAAGTAAATGGGAATTTTTGCTCATGGCAATAACTAAAATTAAGAGTCACACAAGGGTCTATTTTGTTCCCGCTACTATTTATATTTTTCAGCAATGATTTTCTCATATGACTTTAGTTGCGAATGATACTTCTATCTATGTTTGTTATTCAAATTTTATCGATGTACTTTCACGAGTAACTGATCTCCCGACACTAAGTAATTGCTTCTCTCAAACGTTTATGAAGCTCAATCAAGAAATAAGTCATTATCTGCTAACAGGCAACAAAAGACTGATAAAAGACTGGTCTGATAAAGATTGCATTTGCAGACTTTGCAAAATCTATATATATATAACAAACCTGGGTTTTATTTTAATTTTGATCTTATCTTATTTATAAAGTTTTTAATGTGTAAATATTCGATCTGCTTTATGAATTATTCATTTGTTAGTATTGACAATTGTAATCTTAATTTTGTATTAATTTTTATTAATTAGTTGTAGTGCTATTGTTACAACAACATTAAATAAATTGAAAATGAAATGAAACGCGACTACGCATTGTTCCAGCATTGTTCCACGCATTATATGTTCAGTTAAAATTTAACAAAATTGTGGAAAAGCAAGATCTCTGTGATCATTTATTGTACTATTACTTCATCTTTACCAGTGAAAAGGTGAGCTACGGAAGTTCTTGATTACTTCCACCACCCTCCTCGTTTTCCTTTGTCATTCACAATCAGCTACCATTATTGCCTTCACCAACGAAATGTCCTTATAAACAAATCAAAGTGCAAAGCCTGCGCAAGCATACTCATGCGATAAGATGTTGACACAACAAAAATATGAACTAAAGAAGATCTTTGAATAAATCTCCTTCTAATCTTGATATCATACGAGAGACAAAACACGGAAGTGTCCAAATATGGATGTGGAAATTGTGTATGTTATCCGTTTGCCATAGAATCTAGGCTTTTTTCGATATGATCCGATCAGTAGTTTGTAATTGGTACTGAACCTTATGAAAAACAACCAAAATTAACAACCGAAAAATGACTATGGGATTTCATGGAATATTGAATAAGTTTTACGTCATTGTGTTCCTCAATATTTCAAATGTCATGATTCAGAGCTCGAAATGTGTTCACACCCACACGACGAAAGAAAAATCGATAATTTGGAAGTGCGGTTGTTTGAACGCTGTCAAGCCTTTTTTTGTTGCATTGTTTTAGATTTTCCAAATGTGTGACGGTTGGCATGACATCTTTGTCCTGGTGATTCTACTATTAAAACATTGCTCTTATTCTGAAATTATACATTTGCAGCCTTTTTCTGCAACCCCCTATCGTTTCTCGCGTCGTATTTCTTGACACATGAAAGGCATTTGATTGAGTGTGGCACGAAGGACCCATTTTCCAATTACGAAGGATGTTAATTCAAAGTTTTCTTAGCAATAGTTAAAAACGTGCATTTCTAAATAGAAAAAAATTCAAAATAGTATATTTACTCAGCCGGATCCTCCAAGTGCACTATTCTCTTTTTTAGTATACTGATTAACCCAAAAAATGTTGTGAGTTTACCGGTTTCTACGTTTGAGAAGAACCATCCTCTTTTTGAATTTCTTCGTTTAAATGATAGATCAAAGGGAAAATCAGTACCTACTCTTTTTTAAATTAGCCTTTCTGTCCCGTTGTTATGAGTTATATTTAAAAATTAATCTTCATAAAGCAGCTAGTAATTCCTGGAGACAATGGTCGAGATTTTACCTTACATTTTTTTCTAGCCGACCACAGAAAACCTCCATTCTCATATTTTAGAAAGAAAAGGCTGATCAATTTCTCGAAAGTTCTTTTGTTCTGCTTTTCAAAGAAAATCACTCACACTGAGTTTGTAAGGCATGACCCATTTTAGTCAAATGCATTTTCTTGTCCAAGTTGACCTTTTCTTATCCTGAAATATTCAAATTGCTCATTCTTTAACAACGACATAAGCATGTAAACATCCCAGTTTTTTCAGCTATGTCATCCGTTATATCAATGAGTTGACTGAGAAGCTAAAATGTAATAAAAAAAATTATTCACAAATGACAGTGCCATCTTCACTACAGTGTATGATTTAGATGGAGCGCCTGATGACTTGAAATTTGAACTAAGTATTAATTGTGGTCACATTAATGTAAAATGTCATTTTACCTTGATCCAACGAAACATGCTGCGTAGGTACCTTATTCTAGGAAACGAATAGTCATCACTAATTTTAGATTCAAAATTATCATTTGCAGGCCACATCAAGATTATAATTACCAAATTTAGGCATAGCATAGGAGTTATAAAATTTCTTTCTAAACGAAATTTATAAACTATATGTGTGACGCCATCCTGATTTTATTTTAGTGACAGTATCATTTATCGCACCAAATGGGAAAATTAGAATCAATGCAATACTCTGCTGCACTTGCAGTCACCGGAGAACTAATAGGCACACCCCGGGTGAAATTGTATAATTAGCTCTGTTAGGGATCTATATATTCCCGTTGGTGGTGCTGGCGCATTATTTTATTTCACGAAGTTACTCAAGAAATCACTCCTGAATATACAAGAATTCTAATACTCACACATCAATCCTCTACTACAAATTAACGAGACAATCTTTAACTGTCCAGATCATTTCGAGAACAGATATTTTATGTCAATTTGTTATCTAAACTGTTTGCATGAATGGGAAAAGATTCATCCTGAGATCAGCCTTTTCACATCTGTAAATACATTTTAAAGTAAGTTATTACCACATATTCGACCTCCTATAAAACCTACTTATGGTGTGCATGATCCAAAAGTGTTATCAATTCTTACTCAATTACGTGTATAATTAGGCATACCGAATCTCCATAAAGTTACGCACAATTTTAATGAGATTATGAATGCCTCATGTCCTATTAGTGACGATGTTGAGGATGCGGATCACTCCTTTCTGCTTTGCTACTCATACACTTCACCGATATACTTTTTTCTCGGTATCATTTCTGCTATTCTGCAAAGTCACGGCATCGCGGATTTCTCAAATCAGAAGCTTCTAGAAGTAATTTTGTACTATAGACTATCTTTGACTATTGACAAATAGGGAAATCCTTAAAGCTACATTAAACTGCGGATAGTTTTGCAAACAAAATTCATCTTGGCGTTTGATTCTGGTATTGTGCAATTTTTCACAGGTAAATTATGCTTATGACATTGGAGCGTCAGCGTTCTCGCAGCTTCAACAGCTAAAAGGTGACGATATGCAGGAATTTACAGATCAAGATAAAATGTCAGATCACAGCATCAAGAGGAAGCAGTCAAATTTTAGTCAATCAAAAGTAAGTATCAGTTTGAACATTGTTTCCTAAAAGTATTCCTATGAGCTCTCGAAAATTGATTTTGTTTCTTATATTGCTGTTTTTTAAACAGTTATGTTTCATAACTAAGTTAATGAATTTGTACATTTTGAACATTTTTCTGTTTTTGAATGATTTTTAAGGTTTTTTATGTAGGATCTTGTTTTGAATCTTGCTGTTAGTTTTGATCCATAAAATTTGGTTACTTTCCGCCCTTTTTTATTGTTACAAGTTTTATTGCAGCAAAATGATGTGTAAGCAAAGCTTGCGCACGCGCAGCAGTTTTAATCCTACAACCGTATCAGCAAGTGTGCACTGATGGACTGATATGAAGTGTCCTTTTTTATTCAGTACTTAAGGGTCTTAATGGACTTAGGGTCAAAGGATCTTGTTATGGATCCATGTAATGTGCTCCACTCCACTCCACCGGATGACATGGCAGCACTTACCTTACCTGGGTTAACGCCCGTTAATAATTATAAATTGTTGCAAGAACATGACTTTTGACGTACGTTTCAAATTCATTTTGCATTTTCAGTCATCCCAAGAATGTATATTCTCACATTTTAAAAAAGCAGAATGATATTTCTAAACTCTTCGTATTTTTATAATGGCGTATTCATTTCAGACAACGAGAATGCTATTGATTGAACTAACTGATGGATATCAGGAAATCCACGCAATTGAATATTCCCCTATTCTTACCATCAAGGAAATTACACCCGGAAGCAAGGTAAGCGATTATTTTTAAACTATTTTGTTTTGTGTCAGCATTTGGAGTTACTCACCATTGACGTTTTATTCCATTTTTTGCGGTAAATACTAAATTATATCGACGTTTTTGAATCTCCAATCTGATCCAATTTGATTTTATGCTGCCTCCAGATTGGATTCGGATCAGTTTTGATTACGACTCAACTACTTCCGATCAAATCGGATTGTATTCAGTGTATTAATTGCGACAAAGCCAAACTGTTTAGACAGAATGCTTAATCTCTCAACTAATCATTAACGCTTTTGATATATTTTCATATTTTTGATAGAAATGATATAATTTGGGATGTTAAAAATTCTTTGATCACATAAATCAAAATGCCACTTATAAAAACAGAATTTACAAGTGTTATGTTTTTGTATTTTACCTCTCCAATTCTTCATTTCTCATGATTGGCACTAATGACCTTGTGAATAACATAGAGAAAAAATGTTAAGACATCTGACCATGAGGCATTTTGCTTCTACAATGTCTCGAAATTATGCAATAGCCGGAAGCAAAGCCTTGGGAGAGAGGTAAAAATATTTGACCCCTCTTGCTCGTCAGTTGATATGCGATCGCAGCGTGCCTTGTATTTTCTGCTTCGAGTACGACATGCGCTGGTCGAAACAAAGGTTGATGGAAATATTTCTGCTTCTTCACGGTTAAATTCAAATGGAAATTAGACGTTTGCATCAGGTGAGAGTTATTTGCATTTTGAATTTCAGCTGTTTTCAAAAATTCAATTGCTTCAAATTTTTGGCCTGCTGCAATAAGCCCTTTCCATAGCGACGAAGCTATCCAATGAACATGTTGATATCAGTGAATAAAGTTTGGATCGTTGCATAATTTTCTTAATTTTCTTCAGAAGACATGGTCCTTTTTTTGTTGGCAGAGGTGAATTTCTACCACTACACAAGAAAAATTCAATATTAATTTGAGAAAGAACATGATGCTGGATTTTTTATTATGTTGCGTTCCCAAGACATATTTATCGTTGTTTTGCTTGTAATTTCCCAAATTTTGGTTGTCTTTTCACTGAAATTCGAGTTTTCCTCTTGTGCGAAAATTTATCTACATCATTGTGTGAATTTTTAGAGCATTTTTGTAGAAAATATCACTCAAAACGGAAGGCCTGCCGCAGAAAACCCAATCCATGGCTAAATAGATCCGAATCTCAGCTTTCGTTCCATGTATTGCACATGTTCGAAAACGCTGGGTTATATCGAACAAAATCTATTCTTTTGCAGCTGGTATTCTTCATATTTTAGAAAAACGAGTTTGTCAGCATTGTTTTGATTGCCCATGCAGCCATCTCCTTTTTGGCGAGGGTGGTGCGTGGAATTACATAAAATGAAGAAAGGAGTTTTGACATAAAAGTTGAGAGTTTTGTCAG
This sequence comes from Phacellophora camtschatica, assembly GCA_036873815.1. Lineage (NCBI taxonomy): Eukaryota > Metazoa > Cnidaria > Scyphozoa > Semaeostomeae > Ulmaridae > Phacellophora > Phacellophora camtschatica. The sequence goes on along the minus strand of JAYJMH010011226.1, from coordinate 39,999 downwards.
CAAAAACAATTATTTCCTGTTGGGTATATAATTTTTTAATTTAGAGGTTAGTTTTTACATTCAGAAATGTTAGTTTTTTTTCAGCAAATTATATCTTTTTAATTCTGTATTTTCAATAATTTAACAGACATTTTTTTTTTGCAAATATTTACAGTAAAGAATTTCTTTTTCTAATGAATAAAGACGAATAGCAAAATGGATTTTAATGTGGAATTTTATTTCTCAGCAAAGATGCCTGACTTCTGTTAACAACTCACTTTATTTGTTTGATACACATCTTTCTATTTTTTGTAGGTGCCACCTTTTTGCTTAAAGAACTGTCCAACATCATTATTTGATGAAAAATTGTGAATTTTTATATCTTTATTGGGCTTTTTATGTTATATGCTACCTGCCCACCTTAAGGAAGATTATATGGTGATTTTGTGCTTATTTGAGACACTGTACTGTGGTAGCAAATTGTGTAGTACACATAACTCACGTCTCATCGATCTTAAAAAGTCCTAAAAAAGCCTCGACCACACAAAAACAACAAAACTAAAACTTCTAGTTCAATACGAGGTTAAACAAAAGGTCATAATCCGCATACACTCCCCTAAAAGTTTAGTGAATGCTAAAGTTTTACCTACAGTTTCAAAAACTCACTCATCGTCCAACATCAGCATCTGCATTCTGGGCGGCTGTTCTGCGCTCTCTTTAGTGAACTCTTTCCTTGTTCTCCACCAATGGTGTTTCTGCAGACATTTCTCTCACTGCTGATTTCCAGCGGACATAAAAACTGTAAAGCTCTCTCCAGACGATTTCCCTTGTGCAGCACAATAGCTTCTCGAATAACGCCGTTTTTCCCTTTGATGTGCTGCAAAACTCTACCCTTCATCCATAATCCGCGATGCTTCTCCTCTCCGACGATCAGAACTACTTCACCAACTTCTGGTACAACTGCTTCAGTCCTGTTGATTCGGTGATGGTCCATCAAACGTTTCACTAACTCTCGTGACCATCTTGACCAAGCATGTGCTCTTGCATTCTCGAGTCTTCTCTGACACTTCGTTACACTGTCCATATCTACTTCCAGATTTTGAAAATGTGAGCATTTTGACCCCACATCATACTATTAGGGGTGAGAACTTTACCCTCCCCAACCTCGCCTTCAATCTATGTTAAAGGGCAATTATTTAAGTGGCGCTCAATATCTATAATTACGGATTGTAGTTGCTCAAAGGAGGGGTGAGAACGACCCAAGGTTTTGTAAAGAGTAGCCTTGATGTCCATGATAAGCCGTTCATATATCGATCTCCACCACGGAGATCTACTCAAATTGAAGTTCCACTTGATTTCCTGTCCGCAAGATAGTCATGTAAGGCTTCATTCCTCCGCAACTTCTTGATCCACTCTGCTGTAGCTTTAAATGCCCCCCATTGTCTGAAACAATGACTGCTGGTCTTGTTTTCCTTGCAAAAAATGCGTTCAACTTCCTTATAAATTCTTCTGCTGTCTGTGACTTGGTCATTTCCGAATGTACGGCTCTTATGGTAGCACACGTGAAAATGATGATAGAAGCTTTTGCTTCTTGTTTCTTCCCAACTTTGTAATCTCAAGTCTACTCCGGTAAATTCGAATGGCCGACTTACTTCTGTGCGGAATTCCGGCAATGGTGCTGTTAAGTTTGCTCAATAAGGTTTGGTTGAAAACACCTTGCATATGTTGCAATTGCGTATATGTCTCTTGACAAGAGTTCTCAAATGCAAAATATGTCAGTTCTCTCTAATTGCTGCCATTGTGCTCACTAAACCAAGATGCTTTACCTTCTCATGTTCATGTTGGATTAACTTCCGTGTGAATGCTCCGTTTTCAAGGTAAATTGGCTGGTATTCTTGTATTCTACCAACACGCCTAAGGATCCCTGTCTTTGGATCCTGTTGCAGCTGCCATCCAGGTCTTTCTAGTTTCTCTGGTATGTCTCTCTGTTCTCTTCAAATCCAATACTCCCTAGCCTATTGGATTTCGTTTGTTGTCAATGATCCACCTAGTTTCTTTGTCTTGTTGAGTTTCGCTTAGCTGTTGTTTGTGAATCTCAGGGTCCAAGCTGCCAATCTGAGGGTGGTTCAGTAGGATTTGCGTTCTAGTAAACTATCCCACTCATCTGGTATAACTTCTGTCTCCTTGGAATAAGCTACGATTTCTTTGATAAGTTTAGCTTCATCGTTTGCTTTCTTTTAACTCTTTAAAACTGGTTGTGTGGGCCAGTCTTTCTCATTCAACAACCAACTATGTCCATTAAACCAGTCCCCCCTTTCTGTTTTCTCTATAGAAGCTCATCTACTTCCTAGATCGGCAATGCTCTTGTCCGTTGGGCAATGTTTCCACACAATGTTATTCTCTTCTGTGATCTCCGCAATCTTTCGTACTCTGTTGGATGCGAAAGTCATCCATGTTTTGCCTGGATTTGTTATCCAGTACAATGCCACCATGCTGTCCATCCAGACAGTAACTGACTGAATTGGAAGTCCCTGTAGTGCTTTACACAGATTTCTCACCATATTAGCAGCCATATGATCACTGATTAACTCTAATCTTGCGATGGATGTGCTTTTCTTTGCAATTCTTGACTTTGACTTTAAAAGCCCCATAACTCTGTTAGTTTCATCCTCAACAATAGCTATTGTGACTGTGGAACAAGCGATTCCGCTTGCATCTGGAAACTGATGTATGTGAACCGTTTTGACTCTCTTCCCTATCTTAATTGAACTCCTTGGAACTTTTACGTTTCTAAGCTGATTAGTCCATTTCAGCCATACATCTATGTTCCATTGATTATTTCCTTTACATACCTCTTTGTATATGCGTTTTCCTTCAACCAGAGGGGCATCGCCCTGAAATGGAACACTTTTTATAACAGCACGATTTAATGCTCGGACTACAATCTTTAAATTAGTAACTTACTGATAGAATGTTCCTTAACTTGTGCTTTAAAGGTCAACTCAAGCCAAAACCCATTTTTTGCTCATTGCCCATATCGAACATGCAGGATTTAGTTGTTTTTGCCAATTTTGTGAGGTAAATAGTTTCTTGTGGAAAAAAGACAGCTACCGCAATCAGAAAATAATACTCAAAACGAATGACGATATTGAAAACCTGAACGAGTTCTTGTTTTGATTGCTTGGTTGGTTGCCTAGGCCAATAATATCGCAGTAAAAAATCAAGTGAGGAGACAAAAAAAAACACTTTACCAACCATTCGTTTAGTAAATAAGTAATCTTTACCAACCTTTCGGTTCACTCCCGTCCAAACGTCTGTCAAGCCACTGAAACCGTTCTTCTTCTTCCATGCGTTCGCGGGGATAATTTCTCAACCATTCTTCATCGGCAAGAGGTTCGTCCATATATGTATGGCCCCAGCGAAATCATCTTGCTGTCCTCTCCGCCGCCTGACAAGGCCATTCGTTTTATTCCATCTCGCATTCTTTGGCATCTTCTACGTCCTGGGAAAAGTGCGACAAAGTTTCGGATCAACTGATGTCGTCAGACATTTTTCCAAGTTTATAATTTCTCGAGATGTGAGCAAAGAAATAAAGTCAAGTTGTCTGATGTCTTCTGGCTCGCAAAGCTGGAATCACCAACAAAATAGAGACTGCTGTTGACTTTTGTTTTGCAGCCTGACTCAGTTTACGTCACGCGTTAGCTAGTGCCAGATTGCTTTAATTGCGCGGTTTTCAGGAGGGGTGCACAATTTAAAAACCCCCAAAGGGCAATATTAGTCTCTCAAATGTCAAAACTAACATCACCATCGAATTCCCCATGTTTAAAGCTATGTCATTCAAAAAATCAAAAACGGGTTGAGTTGACCTTCCTTGTCTGTACAAGCGACATGTATAAGCAGTGGTTTCCACAACAAAAATTCAAAAATCCTCTTGGAACGCGATAAAAACACTGTAAGCGCCACCGCATGATTTGCTCTGATTGACACACCACGGACGTGACAAATCCAAAAGCCGGTCGGAAGTCACAGGTGTTTCAAGAGGGCGACACTAGGCCTATCCGGGCTCGAAGTTGCTTGTGAGATCTCTTTTCTTTCGTCACCACGTTTAATAGGAAAGGAATGTTTACCTCTTGGACGAGAAAAAATTTGTTTAGATTGAAAAGAGCCTGAGGAGGCCAAGAAGATTAACAAGTACCACGAAAAAATATTTACAAAATTCGAAGATACTCACGAAGTCAATTTCATGTGAACACTTTTAAAAATGTTGCAAAATTAATTCTTTCTGGATACAGCAGCCATAAGAATCAGAAAGGGAAAAGATGGCGTCAGCAAATATTTTTCGCGTGCTTTTGAAAAAAGTACACCCAAACTTCTTCCATTATTACTTAGCTGATTCTCAACAATTTCTGTATATTCTTTCTGTAGTTTTTCATCATGCCTCAGTTTTTGCTCTACATTTTTCAATCTCTTTCTGCTTTGTATCTTATTTGATTCTGTTAAATTGCTTCCTGGTATCCAGGGAACATTAATTTCACACCTTCCATCACTTTGTCTATAAAAAGGTTCTCATTTAATTCTCTATTAACATGTCAAACAGGTCATTCTCTCCACTGTCTTCCACACCAAGAATGTCCAGACTGTAAAGTCTCACATAATCTGTGCTGTCTTTTGTATACATACATACATGTACTGCTAGTTTTGTCTCCACCATGAATGATATACCCAAATGTTGTACCCTCTACTATGGGCACTCCACTCTTGCCTTTGCAAACTTCTTCTGTTTTGACTCTACAATATGTATTGTCTCCCAAGTTCAAATGGATGGTGTGTTTATTTCCTGATTGTGTGTAAAATCTTTCGTCTTTTGTGTGCTCAAACTTTTCTTTCATCTCTGTCATGTTTGGTCTTTTCACTGCTGTGAAGTCTGATAAATTCACTCCTGTCACTTCTATTCTCTCTCTAGATATCCCATCCAATTAATTGATTGTTATCTGGTAAATTGGTAATGATTGTTTCTTTGTGCCGTTCAATGTCACAAAAGGTTTTGATTCATATGTGATTGGTTTTAATTGGAGTTTCTTTGCAGCATCTTTGGGTGCGAAATCTCTTCCAGCACCTGTGTCTAAGTTTGCCCAAAAGGTTTCACCCTGTACTTTTAATGGAATAATAGCTGGAAATGTCTTCCCTTCAATAGGCTGGGGTTGTTTTGTATACCCTGTGAGACTAGCTTGCTCTTTCTTGTCACAAATACGTATGTGATGTCTTGCTTTACACTTAAAACATCCTCTGCTGTGGCATTTCTTTTCTCTATGCCCATGTCTTCCATAGTTGAAGCATAACCTTTCATCAACAAATAATTTTCTTTTTTTTTCCAGAGTTTCATATGTTGGGCATGCATCTCCCTAATGGCTTTCTTTACAGAAAATACAAAAGGGTCGTTGTCTAATTGAATTGTTTCTCTTTCTTTTTGATTTTCTGTTACTTTATCCGTTTTCTCAGGCCTGTTCCTCTTCAGCCATTTTCCCAGGTTATCAATGAGATCTCCCATACCCCACTGCTCCCAATCCTCATCAATGCGGACAATATCAGGTTTCACATCAGGCAGTTTATTGATTGTTGTCATCACAAGACCTCCAAGTGTGTCTCCTATTTCAAGGCATCATAACTCTTGCTGAGCTTCTCATACAAGGTTGAAACATTTCCGTAATTTGTTCCCCTTATTGTAGATAAATTGATTATTTCACTGACATGTGCATTGACTACCATTTGTGTTTGCCCATATTCTTAAGCTAACATTTCCCAGGCTGCTTTGTACCCAACTGTACCAGGTATCAGTTGGTATCCAACTGTACCATTTGGAGAAGGTAGCCAAATTTGACTGCATCTGCTACCTTTCTATTATGCACTTGAGTGATAAATATGTTCTCAAAACTCACCCAATCACATGCTGTACCATTAAAGGCTGTTATTTTCAACTTTGGTAGTTTTGCTTGATCAATTTCAGGATTTTTCTCTGCTTCCATTTTCTTCTCTATTTTATTTCTAGTTCTGCTCTCAATTATTGCTCCCAAAATTCTCTCCCTAGTTGGTATCTTTGTTTCCTAGCTTCTTCCTCAGACCGTGCTTGCTGCTCTTGAACCCCTGCTAATCTTTGTTGTTCAACTTGACGTTTGAGCTGTGACTCTCTCAAAATCTCTCTCTCCTTGTCTTGTGCTACTCTGTTTTGATGTTCTATCAAAATTCTTGTTAGCCTTTCCTTTTGGTCAACCAAAGGCATATACCTATCCTTTAAATCCTTTTTTCCATTGTCTCACATCCTTCACTAATCTTAAGTTCCTGTATCGTTGAGCTAATATCTTATTTTGTAGCTGATCTATTCTCTCATAGACCAGCTTTATCTCCTGTATGTCATTGTCATGAATAAAACTGCAATTTTGCTATTTCTTTCACTACTCAGCCTCTCCCTGGGCATTTTTATCAGAAGGCATAATCCTAACAAACTTACTGGGGCCCCATAAACCTCTTGCTTATATGTTTAATATTAATTTCTCTTAACCTAAGCTAGGCGGAAAGTGCTCACAAAATCTCACAAATGAATGTATATAATCGTTGTAAAGTCTTACCAACAGGTCCTGCAAGGTCGCCACATATGCACCAAATTGTGTAGTACACATGACTCACGTCTCACCGATCCTAAAAACGTCCTAAAAGGTCTCGACTACACAACAACAACAAAACTAAAACCTCTAGTTCAATACGAGGTTAAATAAAAGGTCTCTAAAACGTCATAATCCGCATAAAGTCATGTATTAATGGACTTTAATTTTGTGAGGCTGCGCATTTGCTTACAAATCTATGTTTTTTCAACAATTTAATGAGCTATCAGCTGGAATTAATTATATTTATTTAATAACATTTATGTGCTTTAATTTTAGTTGCACTTGAGTAATGCATGTTATTATTCTCTGTCCTTTTGTTTAACCTGGGGTATGTAATTTTGTTTGCATGAAAATATAATTTGCATGAAAATGAAACCAAAAGCTTTGTTGTTGCTTTTACTGAATTTTCAGAATTTTTGATTAAGAAAATGTTGATAAAAAGAATAAGTAAATATTTTGTTTAATTGTGAATCAAATATTGTTTATAATTTCGTTTGTCTATTCAACTAAAATGGAGGAACAACATCACCCAGGTGGGGACATTTGAAACTAGAAATACTTTTAACTAAAGTAGTTTGCAATTTAAATTTAGTTTCCTTTCGTTAGACCACACATATCTAATAACCGGTATCAAATATTATTTGTGCAAACTGTGTCCAAGCCGACCTTCAACACAATTTCTTCGCCATAAAACAAAGCAACTTAACAAATATTGACCTTTGTGTGTGATGTTCAGACCAAATTCCAAATCAAAAGCCTTGACTTTCCTGATAATTCAATTCATTCATCAAACTTCTACAATTAAGTGGCAATTGACTGTGAGAAAATTTTGGTATTACAGAACAAAACAAATGCCAAAGAATTAGCTGATTGCTCGTCATACTTTATCGGAAATATTGGAGTGGCAATGTGACGTCATTTTTTTTCAGCCTCGTCTAGACGCATGCGTGCGCATAAAAAATGTTTTCTCTGTGCTCTTGAGAATAAAACAAAACCAGAAATTAATAGGGAAATAACATGCTTGACAACTTACCTAAATGCCCCATCGCCATTTCAGAAATTGTAAAAGGATTTGGGAAATTGGCTGATAAAGTGAATACGAAGATCAACGAATTCCAACACGCATTAAAGTCAATAAATAAGTTACTCGTATGTGATCAGGCTGTTTAATAGATGTGCTTACGAAAAGTTTCCTATCCACGTTTTTGCATAATATTTGCGAAACCCTTCTAAGGGGTTTTTGAGACACCCGGTATACATTTAAGGTTGGATATTATTTTACCTCACCAAAGAAAAAAGAAAAATTTCTTCGTTCAGTGGTAAAGAGATGTTGGAAATCCCAAAGAATTATGGAAAAACCTAAACACTCTTGGTCTACCTTCAGGAAACGAACCATCTTAAAAAATGTTCCCAAATTAAACTGCGCCATAATTTTTCGATGAAATTTCAAATATTTCTTTTCAAAATTAACCTCTAAATTATATGAAAGGCATCCTTGTTCCAAACTACTAACTACAACGACCTCAATCTCATTTTCCTTATCTCAACATAAAACGGAAGATATATATAAACTCTTAGAACAATATACATATTTTTAAACCAAGGTGAATTGAAAACATAGCAGCAAAATTCCTCAAAAATGGTGCACCCCTTCTGGCAAAGCCAACAGGTGAACTATCCATCCAATCATCAAATTTTCCTGATGATTGTAAAGAAGCAAAATTAAAACCATTCTTTAAAAGCGCTTCAATCTTTAAAGGCCGATATCTTTACTACCCCAACTGTCTAAAATCATGTTCATTATCATTTCATTATGAAGAAAAAGTGGTAGATAATCAGGTTCAATGGTAATTGGATGAAAATAAATCCTGTTTGCCCTGCAATCCGGTTTTCTCAGAAAACACTCAACAGATTTATGCTTATCTTACTTGAATGCAGAGTAATTATGGGTTTTGAGAAAGGAATGATGACCAGAATGATTCTAAAGTGTCATCCTCCATAAATAAATGGCATTCCAAATACGATAGTCAAAACCAACTCAATTCTGCTTCTGAGAAAAAAGTTTTGTGTTGTTTAAGAACTACGTTAAAAAGACCATGTTATTTCACCCTTTCCCTTACTCGCGATGCGTGCAATGCATTCTTGAACTTATAGTATTGCCCTTGCGCGCGAAAATAAAACAAAACAAAAACAAACTGCGTTCTACTTGCTGTTAAAGGTCCACATCATAGAAAATCAAGCCATTTTTATTCGAAATAACTTTTTCGTGTTTGTTTGAATGTAACCTTAGTTCTTTGCAAAACTCTTGCACGGGTATTAAAATTAATCAAGACGAGAAAGAAACACATGGAGTGAAGACATGGAAGAATTCAAAAGTGGCTTTGATGATGACGTCCAGGACGACGATGATGCTTGGCCTAAATTTGGCAAGGTTAAGATAACGACAGCCCTATTGGTGGATTTACGTGTTGTGTGCCAATGTGCCACAAAAACTCAAGAAAGCAAACACACTTGAGTTTTTACTCTTTTCCGAATGGAGTAAGACAAGAGAAGCAAGAGCTGAGAAAGAAGTAGATTTCACTGACACAGGCCACTGAGTGTGCTCTGAACACTTTGGAGGCAAAAACGGGCAAAAGGGGCAAAAACGTACATGAACAACTTGCCCATTATTAGGCAACTCGTCAAACAGTGACAAAGCCTAGGTCCAAAACAAAATCAAGAAACAGGGACCCAAACTTAACAGTAAAGAAGACAGTTACTTGCGGGAATTCCCACTGATGCTCCTGAAGATGTAGCTGCTCTAAGAGCTGAAATTGTTGCAATGAGGTTACAGCAAACAGAGGAAATGGAAAAGGCTCAGCAAACAATAACAATAATTTTCGGCTTCAGTCCAAAAAGGAAATCCTAAATGAAAGGAATATGAGAGTTTCACCGTCAGTTGAATGCTTGAAAGTGAATGATGGCATGCTCCATTTTTACACTGGCCTGAAAGACTATCAAATATTTCACATATTGTTTGACTCCTTTCGAAAAGCTGTAGATCAACTAATTTATCATGATTTCAACACAAATGCTGGCAAATTGAAAGCAAATAGAACCAAGTCTGGACCTAAACGATCAGTCTCTATGGAGCAAGAGTTCTTTCTTGTGTTGGTGTGACTACGTAGTGGCCTGCGTGAAACAGACATTGCATACAGAGTTGGAATATCAGTATCGCATTATTCCAGAATATTCATAACGTTGGTTGATTTTCTGTATTCAAGATTTCGTGCTGCGCCAATTTGGGCAACACGGAGTACAATAAACAAAACAATGCAAAAATGTTTCAAAGAAATGTACCCAACTACCAGAGTCATTATTGGTGCTACATAAATCTTTATTGAGATGCCAAACTCCCTTAGGACTCAAAGTGAGTCTTATTATAAATATAAGCACCATAATACTGCTAAAGTCTCAAACGGCATTAACCCCATCAGGAGCTGTGACGTTTGTGTCTAATCTTTATGCAGGAAGATGCAGCGACAAAGCTATATCTAAAGACTGTGGGCAGTATGAACTTTTAGAGGAAGGTGATTCTGTTATGGCCAATAAAGGGTTCACTGGCGAGGATGATCTTCTACGCAGCACTTATCTTAACATTCCTCCATTTTTTGAAAGATAGAGCATGCCTATCTTTGATTGAGGAAACTGAGACACGGCGCATTGCGTCATTAAGAGTACACGTGGAGCGTGCCATTCGCCGGATAAGAACATTTAGAATTCTGTATTCCTCAAAGCAAAGGCAGCAGACCTGAACACAATATGGATTATTTGTTCATATCTGACTAATTTGTTGCCTCCAATCATAGATGAATAATTTGTGTATGTTTAATTCCTTTGATCTCGTGGTGTTAAAATAAAACGTTCAATGATAAATATTCATTTATATACAACGTTTTGCATCATACACTATTAAAGGTACCACGTATTATTTAAATGCCTGATTTAAATGCATCTAGTTTACTTGACATGCATGGCATGAAAATGCACCCGACCGTGTAATCAATGGTAGTTTTTTTTTCAAGGAATCTTGCAGCAAATTTCGTTGATTAACAATTAGAAAAATATGATAAACAAACAGGACTCTGATGGAAATGTGTCTCCAAAAGACAACTTTAGGAAACAAACAATAACCTGAAACATATTTGACACTTGATATATATATATATATATATAACTCTTTTCTGTAGTTTGCATTAACAAGCATCACAGAAGGTCTAAAATGAAGTCATTATAGAGTTTTGTTAAATTTGATAATATCTCATTGTGTGAAAATTGTCCGTTGCATTGTATTCTCTGCGCAAACAAGTCCTCTGTAGTGTACACAACAATGTCAAGCCATTCTAACTCAGCAATGTGCATAACGCCTTGGCATTGATAGAAGTAAGTATGGTTTTCGTTCGGTTTTGATCCACTTTCACTCATTTTCTTAAAAAATCCTTTCTCGTTGCAAGCCACAGAAACTGTCTTGTCTTCCATGGCAAATGGTCATTTTATTTCAATGCTTCCAATGACTTTTTCTGCTATTAATGCATCTCGGCATGCTTCTAGCCATTGCCATCTTTGATTTATGACCAGGCCACACTTCATAATGGCCCATTTATTCTGGCAAAGATTGGTATGTTATAACATCATGCTTAAAATGAGAGGTGTGTGATGATAATGTAGAGCAAGAGCCTGCTTCCCCCATAAGAGCAGATATTTTTATAGAATATGTTGCCAAAAATTGAAACAGATGTCCTAGATGCAGATACTGCCAAATTGATATCAGAAGTTGTTGGCGTGTCTATTCAGCAATGCCGCATAATTGAGACAGAAACGCAAAGTCAGGCTGCAGGTACATGTTGAACATTTGATCCCTTTCAAAATTTAACCAACAAATTGGGCTTTCCTGCTACCTCAAATTCACACATGCTTTTTATGTCCTCTGTTGTAACTTGTCTGGCAAAAGGGGGGAGGCACACAAATCTTCCCTGTCACCTGTAACTATGGCTCTTTTTTGTCTTATCCTTTTAATGATTTGCTTTTGAAAACTCAAGTTCATTAAACTTCAACGCTATATTTGAAGTACTTTTTTATGGAACATTCCACTTTTGCAATACCTGTGTGCATGTAACATCTTCTGGCACATTTACAGTTTCCAAGGTTATCAAAATCCAAGAGGCTATAGAGAAGTGCAGCAACATGCTTACAACAGCCCCCTTGTCCGGCCTTGAGGCTTGTTTGCCTATGTTCCCTCTCGACTTTCCTGATCAAGATGGCTATAAACCGGATATTTTAAGGCTCTCATGGATGCAGATACGCTTGCTTTCACCAGAAACAGCTTGATGGTGTCAGTATCAACTTTTGTTTTCACTTTCACTTGAGAAACGTAGCCTTCTTTCCAATGTTTACATCCTTGCATCTTGTTTCGATGAGCTTTCGGTGCAATTTTGCCAGGCATGGTTTCAGATTTGAAACCAATTTATTGTTTAAGCAGCCCTCTGCAAATTTCGGGAAATATTTTTTCTGGATTGTCCATCCCTTCGTTGAATTTGTTCGGGAAATCGAGCCAGCTAAGCCCGACTTCGTAGGACCATCGTTCATACGAGGAGTTGTTACCACCGAATCATTTTCGCTTTCAGCTACTTGTTCACTCTAGTTTCAGTTTCAGTTGTTCACTCCGTTGCGTTTGTTTCTCGTCTTGACTGATTTTATTACCCTTGCAAAAAACTAGGGCCAGAAAGAAACGAGAAGAAGATATTTCGCTTAAAACGGTTTGATTTTCCATGATGTTAACCTTCTCTATATAAGATAGCAAGAGGAGCGCACTTTGTTTTTACTTTGTTTTGTTTTTGCGCGCGTGCGATATACTACAAGTTCCAGAATGCATTGCGCGCATCGGGAATAAGAGGAAAGTTGAATTGCTATACGCCCGTTTTTGAGCGCTGCCCACTTAAAATGACGAGACGTTTGTCGATTTATTTGGCGAAGAAAAGCCATGTGAATTATTGTCAATGAGATACCTCTATGCGGTTCAAAGGATAAATTAGACCCAGCAAGGTATTTGGACGAGATTGGTAATTCAGTCCGAACGTATGAGCAATTTTGTTCAAATGTTTTCTGAAATAAAAGTTAAATTAAGAAGAATTAGTAAAGATGCGTGGTTTTGCTGCAATTGTAAAGCACGTTTTATTGTCACGTGTTTGATAAGTTTGACGATACTTCGTTTGAAAATTCTTTTTTTGCAACATTTAAAAGAAATTTGCTAGTAACTTAGTAGCTGCTAGTAGATAATAAATGAATTAATTTTGTACAAATAAATTTGCAGTCTATTTTAATCCTTTTGCAAAATACCGGTATTTGGTTTATTGCATTGTTTTCCATCCCCGAATAAATCGGCAAACGTCTCGCCATTCATCTGAGACACACGCTTCACATTCAATTGCTTGTTCTATATCAAGCCACTACACTTTACAATTGGGTTGTAGGTATCCTTCTATCTCTTCCCTGATAGTATACTTCCGTTCTAGTTATTTTATTTCTAAGAATACAAATCAATAGGGTTGGGTTGATTTATTAATGTCTAAATCTTTTTTTAGGTTAATATCATAGGACCAGTGACATGTCGAGATGGACTTTTGTTGCTTCGACCCATTAATATTAAAGTCATCGGTGGTAACTGTGAGGGATTGATAAGAACCTATGGAAATGGAAGAATTTTCCGAAATATTTTGTAAGTTGGAACATGGTGTTCATTGATTTATTATTTTTTCTTTTTATTTGATACTCACTTGTCTTTTTCTGTTTTCAGGGTGATGCATATTTTGAGCTTGCAAAATGAAATCTCGGCTGTAATGGTTCTAATATGTTAAATAAGATAAGGGTTTTACAGTTTATGTTCATTTTATTACCATTTATGCCGAAAAACATTCGCACCTTTGATTTACATTACACTTTAATCTTGCCACAATTCCAAATTGTTATACTCCTACATTTCACACAATGGACCATTCAGTACGCATGCAAAAGCATCAGTAACATATCGACACCATTACCAGAGCTAATTTTGTCAGGCCATGGAAATGTAACGAACTTAATCTCTACTGTTTAAAGACTTTTGCAGTTGAAGTCAATGATCAAGTTGATGTAAAGTTTCATCCAATTCAGAGGAAAATAGTTAGAAATTTATTTTCAGTAGGAATAATTCATAAAGGAGTGTCCTCCAATATTCGAAAACATTTTTGTAAATAATCAACAAAGGGTAAGTAAGAAACATTTAGAAACAAGAATGGACACCTACTGAAAAAAAAATTACAAATGTATTTAACACAAAGGGAGGAGGAAAGGCCAAGCAAAGATCTAAAATTGAATCCAAGGTACCATTTATTGACTGCTAATAAAATACGTTCTGACAGTACGTACCTAGGGCACTTTGTAGAAAATAAAAATGGGCATTTTAGAGCAAATGCAATAAAATTTGAAAATCAGGAGAGAATAGAAAGCGGGAGACAAAAACAAGCAAACAACACAATTGAGAATTTGTTTGCAGGGCGTATGCACGAAATTTTTAGGTATTCTACTAAAATGTAACTTATGATATTCCATGTAATATAAAACTAATCACAGCATTCAGAAAATTTCTAAATTCCTCATTGATGATTACAATGCAAGCTTCATCTATGCTACCAAACTACAGAAACTAGTTATTTATTACTCCGCCATAGCTTTTTAAAATATTTCTTAACATCATACTGAAATTTATTTACCGAAAATTAGAAAATTTATTGTTGAAACAGCATTTCCTCTTGTTTCCTGGTTATGAATTTATCTCATTACTATAGATGAAGTTTTTAGTAATTGATCTAGCAATTTTTAGCTTATGAATCATTGTACCTTACTTCTAACCACTGTTGGTTGTTATAAAAATTATTATTTTTATATCTCTTTGAAGGGCAATTAATGATTCTTGTGACGACAAAGAAGAAGAGCATGATAAAATTCCCACAGTTGCCTCCACTTCTAAATTAGTAGTAGTGGATACAGAGAATATAGTTTCCCCTGGATCTCATTGTAGTGATCTGTCAGGTGAGTTATTTCCTAAATCTATTATGATACTTACGTTTTCATAATTCTTGTCGGTTAAATCTGTCAAACAAACGCTCCAGTTAACACATTGATGGTAATGCTGCAGGTAAAATAATATAATTGCCCGATACGAGTGAAAGTTGAATGCTACTTTTCATATTTTAGTTTCGTTAAAGAGACTTTATTTTTACTCTTTATTGTTGGGAAATGCATATATAATAGTAACACATATTTTCCTGTTTCCTGCTTTTCAGCTAATCAGTAATGCCTTAAGGATATATTAGCCTATGAACAACATCCATTTTTACTACGTCTTTTTGGAACTTTGACTAGGTGTTTTTAAAAATAAATTCTTTGTTAAAAAATATTTCAAACGTTTCACATGTATTGTCGTGTCATTTTCAACGAGTTTTGTGTTTTTATTTTTCCAATATAGATTAGAAAAAGTAAAATGTTCGTTTTCACAACTTTTTTTCCATAAATCTTTGCTTTTATTTGTAAAGTTATTATCATAAGCAGAAGCTATTCTTTATTTGCATATTTTTTACTATTTCAATAAAAATGATTTAAAGGCATGAATTTTTATATTAGCAACTACGATTTCTAAGTTTGTGATTTAGGTAAAAGGAAGGTCGAACCAAAATGTAACAAGATTTCCGAAGATCTGGAAAGTCTTTTCAAAATCGATATTGAGTTGCAAGATGAATTTGACTGGAACATGAAATCGGATGTTAACATGGAATTGGCAAACACAGTTCAGAAAACAACATTAGATTGTACAAGCGCACCGATAACCAAACAGCAAGATATATCTAATACCGATCATCTGCATTATTCTTCTGGTAAGTACATTAGCACAAAAGTTAAACTTTAATTAAGGATTTTATATATCTTCATTACTTAATTCAGCTCAGCTCAGCTCAGCTAGCGATATAATGTTTCTGCATATCGGAATCGGGTTTGCATTAATTGCAATCATAATTGTTATGTTTAGTTGTAATTTGGATGTTCAGTTGAAATTGTCTTATTATAATAAGATAGTTAAGATAGTAGTAAAGGGGCAACCAAGCACAGATCACCGTAAACGTTTAACCAGTTCTAGTTCAGTGGATAAACAATTAGCAGAGCTCATTTTATCATGCAAATGATTATCTTATCTGACACGAATTGAATTTATGTTGTTTAAGCACATGAGACTGGAAGTAGTATAGAGAAAATGTGGCACAGTCAGCAAATATATGTCAATTTACTGTTTGTTGGTCCATTATTAAATGTACACTTTAAGATCAAAGAGGACATGCAATAGGATACCTAGAAATGATTTAGTTCGAATTCGATAAAGGCAGTCAATGGAATGTTATGAGCTGGTGGAAGATATTCACATTATTTCAAAAGAATAGAAATCCAGAGAAACTGCAATCCAATCAATAAAGAAGGACTGTTCAGTTGTGGTGAAATCAATTATAGGTTTTTACATTTTGAATGCATTTTTCTGACTGTTAAAATTTAGATATTTTTCTAAAAATTGGTGGTTTTTATTACAAAGTATTAGGATGCTGTTTTTCTAGCTGTCATATTTGCTCATTTTGCTGAAATAGGCAGAGCCACATATGTTGCTATGAGGCTTACATTTGGATTTGAAATAAAGTAAATACAAACTTGTTCCACAAAAACTGTTTTTCAATTTGTTCCACAAAAACTGTTCCTCAATTTGTTCCACAAATTAACTGTTCCACAAATTTGATAACTTTTGGTGTAATTTTGGTGGTTATTTTTTCATTATTTTTGTTAGAATATACAGATACATTTGTTTAGTTGTTTTTCTGTTTATCAAAATCTGAGAGAAAATTCTAGCACAATCAACTCCAGGTATAGTCACTCAACTTGAAGTCTCATTACTGATTACATTCACTTTTATCTACCCAAATTTTGCAAAACTATTATATTAACCTCTGCTATAATGCATCTTTCTAAAAACATTGTGGTATGACTAGATCAGGAGTAAATTGTAGTTCCCTCATTTCTTTGAAAATATGAGATTATTCTGTTTCCCAAATAAGAAACAACTAAAGTTTTTAAATCATTTATACAAATTAACACCATCCCATAAGCAAACTATGTTCCAAAGAAATTCAAGATATAAATTCTTATGTCTTGCATAACATCATTTACAGATCCCTAAGTCCCTATACCGGAAACCAACACTGACCAAGTATTTTTTTTCATTTTAAAGGGGCATAAGTATGTATCAATGAAACTAAACAGACTTTTTTTTCAAATTTTGAACAAAGATTTAAAAAAATTTCATTCATACAACACTGTTGCCCTTTTTAAAAGAGAAAAATATTTGGTGAGAAAAATATGTAATTGATACAGTATGAGGCTTCTTATATCATTTAAAATTTAAAATTTAAAATCTATCTGAATTGTCACTATCCCATATATATGTGGTAGTTAGTTGTTTTTGGCACCGAACCCCAGAAATCTTAAATGTTAACATGTTACATCACATAGTTATAACACATTATTTACTCATTGTTGTGCTGAAGGATTCAATTAACTGATATATATTGTCCTTCTTCGTTTCTAACAAAGAAATTAATAGTTAATTTTCTGAAGATTCAATTTGCTAGAGAACTCTTAAAGTTGACAAATAGGTTGTCTTCACCTTTTAATCGATTTACTTGCTCCATTTAAATATTTGAGAGCACTTTCATCAGCCCTTTCTTTTATTATACTTGCTCCATTTAAATATTTGAGAGCAAAACGAAATTTCACCCAAAACAACAAGAGAAATGTGCATTATCTGTGTTCAACTGATGATGGCCTATCCCAATTTGCCCTCATAACCAGCGACTTCTCAATTAATTCTTTAATGCAGGAATCCTAAAGTTGGCAAATAGGTTCTCGGAAACCTAGTAATTGGTTTCCTCGCTCTATTTGAATCGTTTAGTTCCATTTTTATCAAGCCCATAACGAAATTTTGTTTTTCTATATACAGCAACAGGAAAGAATCGGAACATGCCCTCCTTGTTACTTTATGAGTTGATTGTCTTCGCCAATTCGTCCCCAGATTCTTGTGACACTTTTTTGACTGAAATGCTTTTACCACGTTTATTGGGAAAACTAACTCGCAAATCAAATTATTCTATTTTCGATATTTGCGTTCTACGACCTTGAAATGTGTATAATGGAAAAAAAATTTGGTGTCACTACCACTTTAACAGGTCCATTCAATCTCTCTCCTGCAATTGTGCTCATGAATCACATTTTCAACATATGAAAAACAGAAAAAAACAATGCCACATTCGCATAATGCACAGGGATTATGAAAATTATCGATATTTTTGAAAAAGCAATATGATAATTTTCTAACAGTGATTCCTCAGTGTTAGAGGGAATTGGCGAAGATAATGCTTATTTCTAAAATTTCAAATTTCTCCCACATAACAATCTCTATGCTGATTTGCCGTTGGTATGGTAGATCATTTTAATTGAGTTTCATGAATTACATAAACTGGTTTTTAGGATATATTAATACAAGACAAAAACATTATGGATAAGATGAAGAGCATTTTTGATGGTTCAGTTTTCATTTGGAAAACACTTTTTCTGTTACGAGGATAAATATCCAATGACTGATTTATCATTGCATGATTGTGACATTCCAATTTAATTAATTGTTTTCCTGATTTTTCTATCTATTGCAGATTCTCGCAAATTGATTCATTGGCTTCTACTATCCTCCATAATCGTTGTTTTATCATACAATCTCCTTTGATTCAAATGATCCAACGACTATCTGCCATTGAAACATTTCTTGTTACTCCTTTTTTCTTTCGTTCGTTGTACGATTACCTTACCTATTTCACCTCACTGAATCGAGGGAATTTTTAGAGCCATGACAAGTATTATCCCACTTTCTCGATCCTCCATTGCTGTAGAGAATTTTTCTGAATGCCCATGTCGTGAACCAGTTTATCAACATAGTTAAGATTTAGCCTTCCCACTATTCCTCTTCCCGTGAGTAGGTTGTCACAGCAGCGACTTATGGACAACTTCACAGTTTCTTCTCCGAAGACTCCCAATAAACCTTAATTGACGTTGACGTAATATTGTGGAGATTGGTAGCAGGTTTCCATCAAGCTCGACACTTGTTATGTCGTTTTTCCATGTGATGCTGATTGCTGATCTCAACAATTTGATGTAACCACGATCTAGTCCCCCTTGCAACTATTTGTTCAGCGTCCATGTCTCAGCTGCTTATATCAACAGGCTTCCAGCAGTGCTAGCATTTCCTTTTCGAGTTTGTAATCCATGCCCCAAGATATTTAAAATCTTCTAATTCTTTCAGTTTGTGCCCTTTTGAGGTTACGATTTCTGATGTAGGTATCTTTTGAGACATGTAATGGGTATTCTTTCCATTTCCTGTATGCTCATTTGAGCGGTCTCCTCGTTCCATTCCTGATAGCAGCAATAGGCCATTCTCCTAATTTTGTCATAGCTGCGCGTGACCGCAATGAATTATCTTCATAATGCATTTTTGTATACACAAAGGATTCTATCCAGTTGAGCATGTACATTTTTTGTGTACACAAAAAATTCTATCTAGGGAAGGTCAAGGATATTCATTGGTCACTGGCTCTTGCAATATAATGCTTGATTATTATTTTTACTGTCGTTTAGAATATTTGTAAATAACGTGACCTTTGTGTTTCTCTGCAGCCTCCTCTAACATGAAATCCATCACAGAATAAGGGCAGTTTATCTCTACACATTTTTTGACATAACCATGATCAACAACAAGTACATCAAGGTTACAACCAAGCCATGGCCATTGTGCGTTGATAAAACATCCGCGTGAATCAATTGTGGTACTTTTAGTTGTTTATCATGTTTATGTTTATCATACTTCTGGATGGAAACCTTTTCACTATCTAAACCCTATTTCATAGAAGCAAGTAAATGGCCTGATCTCTTGGATAGCCTTTCATCAATGTTGACAAGTGACACAGATTTAATGTTTTTTTCTTTTGATAATTCTTCCAAACAAGAAAGCAGTTACACTTTTCGGATCCTTCTTTGTACCACAGATGACTTTCAGATTGTCTCAATGTTTTAAGACAGCTTTTGGCTTTATCTTTGTACATTGTAATCGGCTGGATTATGTCATCTTCTTTTCATCAAATGAAAAATATTTATAAAATATTTATAAAATTTCTAAAACAACTTCCAAAATACTTATTCCTCATGAAAAACATCTTCACTTTCAGAAGAGTTGCTCGAAGTTCCAAAGAGCTTAAGGTCATTTGACAGAACTGCTTCGCTAATAATTCAGCTTTCCCATGGTTTCTCAGCTGGTTGACTAAACTTTTGAGTTTCTGTTTTGAAACTTCAAGTGCAAAGAAAGGAGTTGTATAATAGTCTCTGCATGACCCTCTGAAAATTGTAGTATTATTTGCATTGTCAAAAAAACATCATCAAAATTGACGGCATTAGCGAGTGTCATATTTGGGGAGAAAGGTTTGTGCCATTTTCATTTTACTTGAGTTCGGTTAAGAGTTCAGGGTATTGTTTGGAGTTGTTTTTAAAAGCTGGAAGTGTGAATAAAGGAGTAGATACACGCTAGCACATCCACGCGGACATGTTCTACAGTTGTTCTACAGCATCAGTGATTTAACTGCTTTCGTTGTTAAGATCATCGTCATCATCATTAATTTAGTTTACGTTGGCTACATTAAAGAATAAGAATAGCTAAATTACAGCTAATTTAGGCCTACTTTACAAAAATTTTACAAAATCTTAAAACAAATTGTAAAAAAGGTCTCCACAAAATCTAGGAGTACGTGCTGTGTACCATAGCCCTCTCGGTACCCACAAAGAAATGGGGACAATAAGCTTTGGACAAAAGGTAGCATCTGATACTGCAATAACCTTTCGTAAATTTTTGATACTGATGGTAAAACTGTGATGGGTCGGTAGTTCCTTTTTGAAAATGCGTCCTCTTTTCTAAACAGCGAACATATATCTCCGGCTTTCAGTTCTTCAGGAAAAATAAATGTTATAGATGTTATAAATGTGTTTTTAGAAAGTGTTTTTTGTCAAAGCATGCACTCTTACCTTCACAAGACACCTTCACATCTTGGTGTTGCACATTTGGCTTCACAAAAACATTTTGCACGAACTCCTCTTTCGACAAGCGACATCCAAGTTTGTTATTTCTAAATGCTTTTGGTTTCAAGTTCCTTGAATTATTTATAAGCTGTCCATCGATATTCTCTGTCGTTACACCGAGGAAAGCTATCAATAACTTTCTTTACCCATCCTTGTTATCTTCTCCTTCGATCGACTCGTCGTTATGAAAAATAAAACTTTATGTTTCCCCTTGCGTTGTTCTTGCCATTTTACCTGATACTGCTAATGTTCACCTTGTTTTAAAATGAAAACACTTTTGTAAATAAATGTTGCAAAGCATGCGTAACTACTAGCCCACATCAATTTGCGGGCACGCATATCTGCGACGTAGTTAGGAGAATGGCCTATTGTCCTTCCTGAAGAAGGCCCGATAATAAATCTATGTCATCACCGAAATCTGTGCCATTAATATGTCATCACAAAAATATGTGCCAATTATTGTTTCGGATGGTAACCAATTACATTTTTCATCAATTCTTATAATCTTCCTTGGCATGACATTTATTATATTTAATAACTTCATGATTGCTTCTTTATGTAAATTTGACTTTTTATCACCCTCTTAAAATCGCGTCATTTTGCATCACTAATGTCTTTCTTTACACAAATTAACAAGTTTAGAACCAGTATGATCACATTGGTTTCGAAAGAGCACATAGGAAATAAAAACACGCCAACAGACTTTATTAAGTATCCAAGCCTCTATCTATCTTTTTCGTATTATTCTTCCTTAAAACGTCTCGCAAGAATTGTAAAATTTTATCAAGCTTATAGTGATGTTATAGCACGTGTAGTTTGAGTTGGTCAGATACGTAATGAGTTCTCTTATCTGACAAGTATGATCAATTTCTTTCTTACTTGGTCTCCTTTGTATTTGTTTTTAAATATCATCTTCACATACCTTGTGTCCCTGAAAAAGTATCTGTGTTTATTTTGTTGTTGTGTGTTAACCACTTGTTGGATTTCAGTTAGTAGAGTTTTATTTTGCTGCTGAAGTCATAAATAATCAATCTCGTATAATTATTAAGTATCTTGTTTTCCAGTTGGCCTCCAACAATATATCTTCGGAAAAAGCAGAACACTGAAATACGTGCAACAGAGCTGAAAAGGATTGGTGATAAAAATATGCTGTTTTATAGCTGCACGAATGAATATCATTAATATATTTTTGAACTATTGCTAAAGGAAGTCCTTAAATCTAGTTTCAGATATTAAGAAAAAAATTGTATTCTTTTTCTTCGCAAAATCTGCGTTTGTATGGGATTTTTAGGAGAAAATCCTCTTGAACTGAAAATATTGTTGTAATGCTTTAATTTCAGATCAATTTCAATAACTTAATACCTCCTTCGATTAATGCTTACAATCAATTGTGTGCTCTTGTAAAATCTCGAATATCTCTTATGATTAGATTGGGGAATTTAAGAAGTTTTTAATGCTTCTAAATAGAAACATTAGCTTTATTCAACTGAACTTCAATTCGGGCGCTTTAGTTAATGCAATATGTCAAAAGCATAGTAATACTTTGGTGAAAACATTAATCTTATTAAATCAAATGATCAGATTGCCAGCTTTTTCAACACAACGCAACAAACGCCATTAAATTTATTGGGACACTCGGCAGAAACAATTGTTATTGCAACCTAAATATATTGTGACAGCTTTTCAAGCAAATACTCTTTATCAAAGGAATTTTCCATGACTTAGTACAGATTGTTTGCTCAGAACCAACTGCAATTTATTTTTATTTGAGGGAATTGTCATTTATATATGTTTTAATTGTATTTATTTCTGTATCCCAATGCGAAAGGTAACATTTAGAGAATCTGTAGCAAATTTCTGTTCCACGTCCAAGCTTGTCACGAACAATGTTTCTCAAGCAGATTTCACTTCATGCTCCAAAAAGTAAACTTGTACTGTTACATGCTGTACTGTTCTCCAAAGCATACAACTGTGAATGCTAAAATACTGAGTTAGAAATTTAGATTTTTTTCTTAATTGTACTGTTTTTGTGTTTGAAATAAATTCATTGATAAAAAAGTGAATCATCGAAATGTATTAATATATATCAACCCCAAACTTTACCGGTTTTTTCGAGCTACCATTAATGTAGGTTTGTTTTCCACCCCCTGTTGGCAACGGCTTTCCCGATGAGGTATGGATTTGGCACTCCATTAGAACAATGAATTACCAAACTTAGCACTCTAATACAACGATGAATTACCAATCAAATTTGCAAGTCTGAGTGGTTCCCTCGGCTATTGTGACGTAGTAATGAATTCACAAACAAAGGCAAATCACAAAACCTTGGGATCTTACATTATACCATGCAATGAGGTAAATATGCAAACAGTTGAATTTCATTTAATTGAAAACACCTGCAAGTAAAAGATTACACTAGAAAAAATGATTTCAAAAAGGAAAATTGTAATCAAAGTTAAGTACTTTTTAGAACATTAAATAATCAGAAAAGTTTTCCAATATCGTGAAGAATGTTCTCAGACCAACAAACCAGACATTTTAGCTCTTCGATTAAACGATTTTAAAGAAAATAACAATTTTCATATATTTTGATAAGGTCACTCATTATGATGTCATCCATGACGTTAAATGTAGGAAAATCTGCTGATGTCATCAAAATTATAAATTTTTGCCAAATTTTTAGAGAATGTTATAGGATAATGATTCCTGAAGAAAACAAAATTTACCTCTTTAAATTGACAGTTACGGTTAAATTAAAAAGACAACTGTCCAAACCTTGTCATGTCACGTGACTATTTTATACTTTCGAATTTAATAATAAACTCCAGATCTCTTTCCCCTTATGTAATTATGTTATTATATAACCAGGGTTTTTGAGTTAGAATGGTCTGGAAGCAAACGGCACACAGCTTGACATGCTGATTTTTTATCTTTTCTCTTGTCCAAATTTCAATTATTTTGGTTGTCAGAATTATGGAAGCTCACATTAAATGAAAGTGTCACAGCTACACCACAAACCCAACTAATCCGCCATTTTTGCTTGAGCTTTGAAGAGCCATCCCCTGACCATCAATGAGACAAAAATGAATTGACTGAACTCATTAATTATTCATAAGCAGCCAAAACACACAAGTCTATTTCCTTCTTATTTTCCTGATTTCTCCTCTTCCGCAGGGTATGTTCCTCGGCAGAGACAATTTAATTTACCTTTTTTACTGATTAACGGAACATATATGAAGGTTTTTACTGTCACCAACAATTCTTTCGCACAGTTTTCGTAGTTTCTTTGAAATGTGATGTATTGTAGATAACTCTTTAAAACAGGTCGGGAAAGAATTTTCATACGGAAGAATCACCGTTGGATTTCTCAACTGTCTTATTGTCATTTAAACTTGCCTATCAGTTGTTAAAAAATTATATTCTTTCCAGATAAACATTCCAAGAGTCACGTGGCATTTCTTTTAGACTTCTTATCAATGAAGGATGTTGTGCAAACTGATATTAAGGTATGCGAAATGTCCTTTAAGTAACCAAGTCATTGTCGAAAAAGAAAACACTAACTGTGATCAGATGTGTTTCAACTGTGTTTTCTCTGTTAACTATTATCGAATGTGTTTTGCTTCTGTTTTTAATTTTGTATTATCTTTATCTGAAATAATCTTTCATGGAGAATGTAAGGGCGGATGTAACAATTTTAGTTTTTCAAAACATTATTATGTTAATGCCACAATAATTTATTTGAAAGGATCTTTTTTGAATCAACTCCGTTTTCAAGGATATTTATAAAAGTGGAGAGAGAAAAACGAATACATTAACCACTGTTTTGAAATATATTTTCTGGTTTAATTTAATCTAATATTTTTGGACATCCGGGACAATGAAATATATTATATTGCGAGTTCTTTTCTCCAACGAAATTTTCCCTTTTTTGTGTATCTGGGAAAATTGAAGTACTACAATTTGAGTTTACAATGTGTTGCATTAGTGTTAAAATTTATACTACATATGTGATTAAAGGTTTTGCGCTGATTTCGAATATATAAAATTTAAAACGTGAAATTTTAATTTTAAGCACTCTATTCTTGTTTTCGAAATGTGAATTTTGCCAAATCGAATGGCCCCGAGTAGTGGCACTAGTTTTAGATGAAAAACTTCATTTGGACAGCAGGGAAAATATTTTTATTGATCTAACAGGCAGTTTGTAATGATTTTGCATCTGACCAATCAGGGGCCTCTACTTTCGCTGACATTTTGATCAATGTTTTGGTTTTTCTAGGTGCCTTGCTCTAGCTGTGGGGAAAAGAGAGTAGAACACTCACACCGTTTTGTTCGGAGGCAATTTTATACTTTCCCAGACAATAACCAACTTTTAAATTCTGATTTTATATTAAATTTTAAAAATAACTACTCGGGCTACTCCTCACCCTTCCCGCAAAATGAAAAAACGCTTTTCATCCTTCTCCGCGTTGAAAGAAGGGGCTTCCGTACCCAGTTAGTGATATTGTGTTTTCCGCATAAAATATAACTCATATAATTATTGTTTGCGAAAGTATAAAATTGCCTCCGAGCAAAACGGGGAGGGCGATTTTACGCCTTTTTTCCCACAGCTTCACCTAGCCGGCCAGAAAAACCAAAACATTGATCAAAATATCAACGAAAATAGAGGTATCTGATTAATCAGATGCAAAATTATAACAAACTTCCTGATTGCTCAACACAAAAATTGTCCCTGCTGAATTGAACTAAATTCTCAAGAAAATTCAAGGCAACTCATGTCAACTCATGAAAACTCATGTCAAGTGGCAAGTAAAATAAGTCATTTTAAATAAACAAAAGAGGATGCTATGACAATTTGTTTTGTGCTTGTTGTGATCAATATCTAACATACAAAAACAATCCGCAATTAAATACGTTAACGAAGGAAGAAGAACATGGTGTGGCAGGCCATCAAATGATGGATGGCTACATTGTCAGAGATCAGGTCAAAGACATGAAGATATGATTATGCAAGAAAAAAACATTGAGGTTAGCAAATGTTAAGTGTTTTTGCATTAATTGTTTACCTTTCTATATTTTAGTTTATTAAACGATTATGCGTACGGGAAATCATAGTCTTTGATAATTATTTGACGATGGCAAGTTTGTTCTCAAAACTAGAGATGGTCGCCCAAATATTACGATTAGATTTTGCAATCAGAAGGTAGCACTGAAAAATTAATCTTCACACAAATAAGTTTGTCCTAAAATGTTCAGGTGCAGTATATTTCCAGGCATAATTTCAAGGATAGTTTACTTCTGAATGCACTGTACGGTATGATTAAATTTTTAATACTTCATATCATCTAGATATCTCGGAGCTACGAAATAGCATATTGGTGGTTAGAGAAGTTCATATTAATGCTCACTTCTAGCAAGCATTGATGATATTTGATGAAGTACACGAGACAATAAAACTGCAGATAGACGACAGCGTACAATGAACACAAGTGAAAACTGTTTTGTAAAATCACCTATATTTGGTAGAAGTGTCATGATGAAACTGAAACCAATTGTAATTTTGAATATTGAATTATTGATGTTAGTAAATCTCGTATCTGACTCAATATATTAATATTTGATGGCATAGAAATTAAAAGGGAGAAAGTTGTGAAATCTTTGGGTAAATTCCATATATTTCCGCTCATATTTATGGGTTATTTAAAAATAATTGTAGTACTAACGTTCTTTATTTAGCCCTGCAACGATAAACGCAGAGCCTCTCCGCACTTCTCTTTTAAGGCTTTCATAGCTCTTATTTTTGTTTGGTTAATTTTCTCAGAATCAATTTTCATTACCCAACTCCACCGATAAACTAAATTTATCCGATATTCTTCTGCTTCCGTGAATATTATTCGACATTGCCGGACCTAAGTTGCTTGCTGATCAATCATGGCTCGTCAATCTTTCGCGGACTGTTGCAAGATAATGGCTGATTATAAATGCTGTTTAAACCTGTTTTATGTAAATGGTAATTGCTGTATTGACCTATCAAAATCAATGAAAATGACAGAGCAAAGCATTGTCACAACAATAACAAATTATGTCAACACTTATATAATATCAATATCAGTATATAAAATATCGCTACTGTTTATATTTGTTTTTACATATATTTTCCGCAAACTCAAAAATATCAGTGATGTTATGGTCTTGGTTGAACAACGGTTTTAATTTTTCATCCACCCATTTTGCAAGTTGGTAATTGTAACTACTAGTTGCAGAAAGTATAGGACGAAAGTATAGGGTCTTTCTTTTGCCATATTGATGGGCTTGTCTTGACCTTTTTGTACTTAGTAACTTAGCCGTTTGTTAGCAACAACAACATTATAAAATACAAAATGGTATGGCCTAGGCACTTATGCCCTTTTGTTGCACAGAAACATAGGCCAGTACATGTTTCCAAATGGAAAAACAAATTAGCAGTCTAGAAGCCATTTTTCCAAAAGTACAGACAAGACTGTGATTAAATTTGACAACTCGTTTGTTATGTGATAATAATTTGATTTAGCAGCAACGACTAGATTTTCCAGAATTTGTATTTATATTCCAGTACCAATTACTACATTTGTGGCATAAAAAGTGAATGGCTAGAAGAAAATTAATGTTTAAATTCATCGGCATGTCGCATCAGTTTTCCACACAAGATTTGAGAAAAAGTACTTAGATCTCATTTAACTTAGTACTTGCATTGTTTATGTTGATAAATAAAAAGGGATTTTATACCGGAACTTTTTAAAAGTTTGGGAATTCACTTTTAACGGTGCAGTTAAATTTTGATGTGTGGACTAAATGTAAATTTCTTACAAAAAATACAGAACATGGCATGTCTTTTTGCATTCTCACCTGTCAGGTCTATTTAATTTTAAATCTAATGTTTTATATTTGTAGCATTATATGATGACTTCCTTTTGCTGCAATCAAGAAAGAATATGCCTGCAATGAAAATGTTTGGGAATGTATTTCTAATGATCTTGATGCCCAAAAGTCTTCTGATCCATTATTGTTCCCAGTAAATGCAAATGACCCATTAATTGCGAAATTTCCTCCATCAATCATCAGGATTTAAAATTTATAGTTGTCCATGTGGTAGAATGGATAATTATGCAAGAAGAT
The DNA here is from genome assembly GCA_036873815.1 of Phacellophora camtschatica. Lineage (NCBI taxonomy): Eukaryota > Metazoa > Cnidaria > Scyphozoa > Semaeostomeae > Ulmaridae > Phacellophora > Phacellophora camtschatica. Next base: position 11,929 of record JAYJMH010011226.1, on the reverse strand, counting down.
GAATTCAGGCATTCTTGTAGGTGAAACAATTTTTAAGTTTGAGTATCCAAATCTTGGTTGTTTTAAAATATCAGTGGAGCTTTCTAGTGAAAATGATATTTGTTTTACAGATGAGATTATAAGTAAGTAAGTAAGTAAGTATAATTTTGCCACTAAATTTACAGAAGTTTAAAAATTACAATATAATATTTACAATCTAAATCTACAATAAAAATATTTACAAAATCATTAAAATACAGGATCATTTAAAAACATAAAAAACATACCCCTAACTAGAGTGGCAGGGATAACATCAGAAAGATCGAGGTGATCTTGATTCCGCGATGGTCCCTTTTAGAGGTGTGTATTTTTATATTTAATCCTAACAAAAAGAAAGAATCACGGCGAACAAATTAGATTTATTCAAACAAACATATCTTTATTCTTTGATAAATTTTGCATGTAGCATCTTTTTATTTAATGTTTGAAGGAATTGATGGTTTAGAATGGACAAAAATTCCCCAAACAGGCAGCAATTGCCAAAACAGGCAACAATTTCCTGAATGAACACCCCAACCCCTCCTGCAACGAGAAGTACATGGAAACAGCAGTTTATTCCAATTTCACTCTGGGCATTTCTAAAATCTACTGTTGGGAATGAGGTCCAGAGAGTAAAAGGCTTCATATGTATTTAAAAGTGAAAGGCAGACTTTAGGAAAAGCCTCAGTCAAGCAATAAATTTATAGCCCATATTTATGGCCTGTCTAAGGGGTTTTTGACATTCAATTTTTTTTTAGTGACATTTGGTTTAAAAGTTAAAAGAAAGAAAATCTCCAAACCAAATATTTACTTTACTTTTACTCCAAACCAAATATATCCAAGAATTTATATATAGCTATTTTTTGTTCATAATACTGAAGTGTTTAAAGGTCACACCTTTGTCATTCTATTGATTTAGGTGTAAATGTTGAAGATCTTGCTTTGTACTAGAGCTACTCAGATTTAGGACATGGCCACTATGAAGTAGGAAGGGGTTGCCTTGAATTCGCAGACAAATTCTGCTAAAAAATGTATTGGTATCAAGAAGTTTATTGACATGCTCTTTATAAGATTAATTAGTTCATTTCTTTGTCTGTACTTGTGCTAATTTAACATCAAATAGTGAACCAAAAAGTTATGCCCATAACCATCATGGTGCACCCAACAAATTTAATGAGCATCTTTGTTTATTTTGAAAAAGACATTTTCAAACCAATTTATGACCCCAGTTTATTTTGAAATAAATACATTTTTTATTGACTGACATCACCAAGTAGACCAGTCTGCAGAGTATGGTAGTTCTCAATGAGATCTCTTGTGTGTGCAGCAATAAAGAAATTTGTGTGCCTGCTTATGATTTAGGAAAATAGAAATCATTCAAAACTAGTGTGCATGCAACAATTTAGAAAAAATCTCATAAGTGTATGTGGCACAACACACTGCAGACTGGCTAATAGATTAATAGTTACACCCCCTGGCATTTTTTGTAATTTGAGAAGTATCTCTTTGCTCTGAATGATTTTTTAGCATTTGATGTAAATAAATGCCAATCAGAGAATTGGAAAATTCCACAGGTGCACCATGATGGCGATATCAGGCAAATCACAGTTTGCTTATGGGAAATAACACAGATGGATTTAAAGTAAAAAATGGTATCTTTTATTATTGATTTTGAGAAAACTTAATTTGTTTTTGGTTTTCAGAGATGTGAGATGATGTCTGGATATAGTCCCAATGGGCAAAATGGTAATGGCTATGGAGATTTGAGATATGGGGGTAAAGATGAATCATTTATGCAATATTCATATCAAGGTATTTCCATATTGCATACTGTGTGACTCAAAAAACTATATCCATGAGCTTTCAAGTCAATTTAAAGGAGCAACATTTATTGCCAGTCCACATTTTGACATTAAACAACCTAGTCATTGATTCTACCTCCTCCAAGTCACTACCATTAAAGCAAGCATGTTATTTTAGTGTCAAAACATTGATTGGAAATTAATGATGTTTCTTCAGACTAACTTGAAAACTTGCAGACAAGGGCAATTTTAATTTCAAGTTTTGGGCAGGTAAATGTGGTTGTAGATGACTGAATGATATCACAAACTTTGCTAATTGGACATTCTTTTGTGAATGATTTGAGATTTTAGCCTCACAGATTTTGAGCTACAGTCCTGCAAAGGGAGATGGTTTTTTTTTTGGGTCAACTGGCACATAATATGTATATGTCACTTTTTACAATGCCAATTTAGAAATACCTATTTATTTGGTATGTTTGGAGAGAGGGTTATTGTATATTTCATATTTGAATAAAACTTTTAAATCATTATATTATTGATTCTGGACAGTATTTCCTGAGTGTGCAATAAACGAAATGGATAGTGTTATTGTCATTTCAATCTAATTTTATTGTGAAAATTGCTTTATTTTATATATTGATGTGTTACTATGTTGGCTGGAAAAGGTAGTTTTATAATTAATTTCATAATTCCATTCTTTCTAAGTTCAAATGAATTGTAACATATTTGAAATTGGATTAATTTTGATACCATTTTTGCCATTTCTATTTTTACTAGTGAAATATTGGAAAACAAACAATGATTATTTGTTTTGCCAGTTTTATTCTTAGGGTATTTGTATGATAGTAACTTGTCAAACCTGTTAGATTAAAGAGAATGCGTCCATTATTTGTTTTGTTTAAACATTTTTAGTGCTTTAAAAATTATATCAATTGCAGCTCCAGGAGGTGGGTTCAGCTTCAGAAAGAGGCATGGAAAGATTGATTGGAGGAGGATGGGTATGATGTTATGTTTTTTAATAATTGAATGTTGTTTTGTGATACCGAATTAACCTAAATTTGATTTAATTTTTATAAAAATATAATTGTTGTAGCGTGTAGAATTTTGATGATAAGCAATACTAGCAAAATATAAAAAATTAACATTTGATTTGTACAATTGAGTAAAAAAATTCCACAATGTTTTGAACTTTACTGTATTTGTCAATTTTGCTTTACAACACATAATTTACTTGATTATATTTTCAAGAAGGGCATGTTTGTATGACAGAAATATATTCTAAACAGTATGACAGAAATATGTTCTAAACAGACTTTAGCATACATGATTTCTGTATCAAAACAAATATTGTTGATTTTTTATTGAGATATGTTTTAAGGAATCCTGAATGAATTTGAGGAATATAACAAACACTGATTGTCCCAAAAAACTTGTAACTATTCTTTTTGAAATATAATGGATAATGTTTTTTAATAGTTGAGTAAAACGTTGATGTGCTATATTTCTTATATGGTACTTTCATGGCTGAATTAATTGAATCTGAAACTATAGGGTTACTAAAGAAAAGCACTAAGAAAAAGTTTTTTTCTGATCTAAAAGGTTTTCAATAAAAATGGGAAAGATTGAAACCACTAACTGTTATTATTTTCATTTTGTAATATATCATTTTTTCTTGGCTTTGTTACTTTCGAAATTTTTTTTCTTTCACCCTTCTATTGAAAAACGCTCAATTTGGAAAAATTCTTTGTTGACAAAGTTCTTTGATGACCCTATGTCATGTATGAGACATGGCTAAAACTCTAGTTTTTGCCTGATTGCAGTTTTTTGGCATTCAGCAGTTTGTTTGTTTATGACATAATCTTTTGAGACACGTTCATAAATGGAAAGCGGAGTTTGAGAAAGCGGAAAACTAACTCAATTATGTATTTCAGCTTTTTTTATGTTGGCCATAACTGTAAACATGGCAGCTAAATTGCAGCTAGTTTAAACTGATCTTCTAAAACTTCTCGTGAAGTTTTGCGACTGGTTTGTCACTACATCAATGTATTGCTGCTTTACATATTGCTCTTTGGACATATCATGTCGTAGATATAAACATGATTTAATGTTGTATAGAATTCTGTGAACAAAATATTAGAATATTTTGAAAACTGTTACTGTTTCAGCTTTGTTTCAACAAAATGTTACTAAACAATTTAACTCTATATTAAACGCCGGGCTACTGTAAACGAGCTTGTGAATTAACTCGTTTTTTATTTGCATACGAAATAGCTGCTGTTGATGTTGACAGAATCGCCAGAGAAATTGATGTGCAGACACTACAAGAGAACATAGCCCATGTTGCATTTTGTGATGTTGAAAATGAGCTGGTAGGAAATTATTGTGGATTGAATAGATGCATGTTTGGGTATACCGTATACCGCCGATGATAATCTAATGATAACAACGAAACATGCACATCGTAATGTAATGGTGATGATCAATACAAACATAAACTATAGATTAAATACAGCAAAATAGGAAATCAGTGTTTGCAAATTGATAGACTTCTGTAAGAAAGGCTTATTATATTCGTGTAGGGGGGCTCATAATCGGAGGTTGACTGAACTAAAACTTCAACGAAAACATGAAATTTGATGATAGATATTATTCTTTTAATTTTTTCATAGAAAAGACCATTTGACATATTGATATAACAACGTTATTATAATAATTGTGCCATTCCATGGTTTCCCAAAGAATTTTAACGTAATAATCATATTTTTTAATTGTTTGAATGTTGAGAGATTATTTGAGATTTTAAGACGAGAAATGTTATTTACGTAATTGGAAAGAATTTTGTCGCTTTGAAACTGATTCATTATTTTACAGAGCTTAACGGAAGTGGATTCAAATTTGGCAAAATTATTCAAACTAGCACAACTTCTGATCGAATACTTGTTGCACTCACAAGAATATTTGCAAGGTTACATCAGCCAGATTGAAAATCAGATCAAAAATGCTGTTCAGGTAAACCGTTATTAATGTTCTGGTCGTAATCGTTTGTTTTAACCCTTTTACGCCCGGATTAATTTCTTCTAAGCAAGCAAATCCTATGCATGTTTTATTTATCAGGGGGTAGCATATGCAAACCAACCTAATTTACAAAAGAAACTTGCGCTGAAATATCTGAAATTAATTTAAAGTCTAATTAATGAAATTAATTTAATGTCATGTTTGTAACATTTTATTATAAATATTAATGATAATAATGAGCGACGTTTCGATGTCATCTTAACGTCATTTTCAAGCTAAATGAAATAAAAGACGATGTTTGTATATATAGAAAAATAAACAATAGAGAGGTTTTTTATCACGTGGTGAGAACCCTTGATTTTTGATGTACAAATGTGGAAAGTCTGCAAAAAACGGACAAAAATCCAGCTCATCAAAAAATAACAAATTCTATCCAAATTGCACAGCAATTAAACCAATGGAATGTCCAATGACAACGGAGCTTTTCAATTTGATTGGCTACCTATTTATAGATGTGGCACCAGCCACTTTTATATCTGTTGATTCTATGTTACATTCGATTTTATCACATCAAGGAGCAAATAAAATGAGTTTTTTTAAATGTATTTAGGATCAAACAAACCTGCATGCTGATATTGACAAGAAAACCCATGCTTACCGAAATCTAAAGAAGGAATATCAGAAAAGCAAAAAATTGATAGCAGAATATCAATTGATGTTAAGAGCTGGTGCCAGCGGTTTTCACAAGGTTTTTATAAACTAATATTTCACTTTGCTTTAGTCATATATATAATACCGTCCTAGAACATTCCTTGAAAATATTTTATTTTTATTCTGCGTCTGTGTTTAAAACGGGTGTCCCAATAAAAAGGCTACGAGTTTGAAAAGCTGCTGTGGAGGAGCTTACTATTTGATATTATTATTTATACCTGGGTATTATAGAAGAGGCTTAAACTTAATGTTTGATACCTTGCTTTGCAACCGTGTTACAGAAAGCGTAATCTATATTTGCAAAAACGATAACAGACAGAGTAAAAAAAAAGCTATCTTCCTGATTTCTTTCTTGAAATATTTATGGAAATCTTCGAAAAATAACGCTTAGCACTTGTAATTTTTCTTGCAATGGGCCGAAAGCTCTTGTTTATTTCTTGGCGATTCAACGATTTTAAGCTAGCATTTTATCTATCAAAGTGTATCGTGCTTTTGAAGTAAATCTTAGTAGGAAAAGTATGCTGTCTTTCTGGCATAAGGTATTATTTTTCGAACTTGACTGTAATGGAATATCTCGGAATCTTCTAATTCTACTCCAAAATTCTAATTTCGTAATTCTTATCCATCTTGCAGCAGCGGGTGGTATCGAATAGGAAAATTTTGCAATGGGCTTTAGTATTTGCGGGAGTTCTACAGGGATTTGTCTTTGGTCTATTTTTATTTTTTATATAAATGACATTTAATAGATTATGTACATTGTGATATCTACTGTTGTTGTTGATTGATCCCCAAACCAGATCTACGTATTCAAACTAGCATCAAGGTGAATTTAGCATTTAATGCAGGAGTTGAGTTATTTCAATTTTAAATATAGGTAATAATTTCATTGTTTGAAAATGTGATGAGAATTTGATGATGTGATTATCTAATCTTCAAATGTAAAAACGGAATCGCAGTTTGATCAAATGATAAATTTTCATATGCTATTTTAACTTATAAACTGCAAATCTAGTCTGAAACATTCAGGTTTAAAATTCTGTATGCTCTTTTATAAATTGAATAAATGAAATAAAAACGTTTATGCTTTCTTTTTCTTTCTCTTGTAGTGCCCGTTTTGTTCAAAATCGTTTCTCAGTGACGAGTTCTTAAAAGCCCATATTTTGAGAAGGCACGCTGACCAGTCTCAAAATATGCATGCGACAATCACAGGGAATGTAAAATCGTATATTGATGAAAGTGCCACGGGGAAAGCCACATCATCGGGAAATAACGATGAACTACTGAAAGAGCTTGGTTTTATCACATCGAAGTTGCAGGAAACCGAGGCTCGCTGGGCTGCAGAACGCGAGGAAAGAGATCGCAAATACGAGGCGGTAAGTTTGGTCACAAATACACACATTAACAAAAGATTAAAAACCGTTTAAGAAAAATGTAGGGTTTGATAAAAAAAAATAAGAAACTGTGGGTGTGCAATTTGCCATTTCAGTTTTATAAACATAGTTAATTTAATACAATTCAGTTGAAGTTTATTTATGCAGTGCAAATACGTGAATACGACCTAAAAATTTTCATACTATATGACGCGAAAGAAGCAAGTTTGGGTTGTTAGCTAACAGCTATGCCCGACCGTCTTTAAAATAGCATACATTTCAGTAATTGTCTATTTTAGTAATTGTCTATTTTATGCAGGAAAGAGAGATCGATTTTCGAAAATTTAAAGACTTTTCGCGTGCAGAACTTGCTGCAAAGGATTCGCAAATTGCTGGCATAAATGTAAGTTAATTTAATTTAACTTGCCGACACACTGCTGTTTTATTGAGTGACGTTTTATGTTAGCTTTTACTGTCGAAATGATTGAAATGAAAAGGTTTTGTTTAAATCCAAAACTTAGAATGCTCAAAATGAAAGTTTACTGAAATTTGTTCTCCGAGCATAGGAGGAAATAGAGCCTTAATTTGAAGTACATTATAAACCCGCATATGAGAACCTGCAAATATATAACAACCTTCAAGTAGAAATTTTGAATCAATTTTGAACAAAAAGAATATATTTGATGGGAGAATTTATAAATGTTACAAGGGTCCATTTTTGTAGTTATTTAGTCAACCCACCCTTCATCCATTTCTTAGCTATATTTTCTAAGGGTGTAAAATAAGATTTCTTGCCAGTCTGGTGCCCAAAAATATAGGTTATTTTATGCGGGTATTTACTGTACGCAAAAACCAGTTGTAATATCTATATATATATCAGCGCCTGTATTGACGATTATTGAAGAATAATTTTTGTTTTTAAATCATGCAAAAGATTTGTCACAACCATTTGGAAACCTGGATTTACCACAATATGGTTTTGTTTGCAGGAACTTATAGGCAAGCATAAAGACATGTTTTCAAAAGAAATTAGCCAACTCCACTCTGAGAAAAATTCATTGCAAAGGGTATGATGGTAATTTCATTTATTCATTGCGCAAATGGTATGCAATTAGGATCTTTGTTTTTGTTGGGACCGACATCTTGTTGCTTGCGCTCAATTCAATTCCACTTGGATTATGTGATGATATAGACACCTTTGCTTGTTGTGATATTTAATTTGACGTCATTTCATGGATGACAATGGTTCAAAAAGAAGACAGGACGTTTCTCCAGGGTTAGATGGTTAATGTCAATCCTTTCACGCACGGATTTATTTCTGCGAAACAGGAAAATCGTTGCTTATCATCAACGAATGCCTTATTTTGCAATTAATGCCTTATTTGAATGCCTTTAAAGTTTGCCTAATTTTGTGGGGGTCTAAGAGTGGAGATATTTGTTCAGTATTGTTTGAAGGATTGCTTTTGATTTCTTTGAGTTTTAATTTTTTGCTGACTGGAAAACACAATAAATTACATTTTGTTTGTTTGTTGAAAACTTTGGGAAAATGGCAATTACAATTGCATGTATACAAAAAATGCAAATTGTATGTTATTCTCACATATATAATGTTAATCCATATTTTTTTATATTTTGTTTATCTTTTAAAGGAATTTGACAACTTAAAAGAAAGCAAAGGTTTGCTTACGAATTCTTTTCATTTATTAAACTTTTTTGCCAATATTATGTTCTTAAATTTCTGAAATTGAAAGAAGCTGAAATTTAAAAGAAGCAAATCAACAGAGACAAAGTGATCAAATCTAAAAACAAAACAAAGTATAATGACAGTGACGGTTTTTTTATTGGTTTACCATTTAAGAATATAGCACATGTCCCTTTTATTAGCGTAGGTAACGGGTGGCATACGTCATTTTCTTTACTGCTTTACTGCGTTATTTGCTTTAGTGGAGTCCACCAATGAATATGCATTCAAAGGTTGTTTCAAATTTCATTATTTACCATTTACCCAACGATTTCTTTAGTTTGTCACTGTATACTGAGTGAGTAAATAAAAACATTAAACTAATTTTATACTTTCGTTGTAAGAATTAGGCTTCACATTTTGAAAGTATTTCGACAGAAAGGTTGATTTACATGTGTGAAAATTAATTTGATCAAAATATTTCGTTATCTCATTTTTCAACTATAGATGATTTTACTGAAAGAGGAGAACAAAGAACTTTCGAGAAACTGGTCGATTATTTAAGGAAGCTAATTCTGATCTTAGTTTGGTTTTTCTGGAACCTGCACAATGATATTAATATCATTTTTTTTTCAAACCTGTAGACGAATTTTTTTTCCAAACACATGATCTTTGCAAAAAGGCTGCAACCCAATTAAATGTCTTAAAACGACTAAAATCTTTCATTGACTTTGAAGATAGAAAAATACTAATTCAGAATTTTATATACTCTAACCTTAGTTACTCTCCTCTAGTCTGGCATTTTTCAACAGAAAAATCATTGCAGAAAATTGAAAAGATACAAAAAGAGCATTAGGATTTTTATACAATGACAATACAACTTCGTATGCTAACCTACTATTGAAATCACAAAGATGTACTATGCACATTTCTCGCTTAAGAGCCCTTTGACTGAAATTTATAAAACAGTGAAAAATATTAACCCTTTCTTTACACAGGATGTCTTTAAGTTTAAAGCAAAGTCTTCATTCTGATCTCAGAGAAATCCATGACATAACACATCATAGACCAAATCAAGTTACTTTTGGTTCAAATAGCCTCAGATCCCTTAGACCGAAAGTATGGAACAACTTGCCAAACGAAATAAAGTCTTCAGAAAGCAGTAATATTTTCAAAAGAATGATAGAAATATGGGATGAGATTAAATGTGACTGTAATGTTTGTCGACTAGAAGGGTCTTATAAAATTAACTTAGAAAATGATTTTTTTTCAAACGTTTCGTGAAACAAAACAAAAAACCTAAAAATATATTTCTCCGTATTGTTGATTTAATTTATGATTGAAATAAAAAGTCATGTATATTTAGTCTTATATTGTAAATTTTATTTAGTGATAGTAAATTAGTAATAACTGTAAATATATTCGAAGTAGAGTAATTTCTTTTTGTAAAAATGTAGAAGCTATGTAAAATTCGAATCAAAATAAGATGACAATGAAGTGAAAATGATGATGAAGTGAAAATGATGTTTTCCAAACGTTTAACAGACTAATCTACTTTACCCGGGTATATTTTATGATATTTTTTTATTTCAGAAACAAAATCTTCAATGCTGGGAACACTAAAGGTAAGACTCGTGTGTAAATCATATTCAGAGATTAGATTAGAAAGAAAAATTACAAAGAATCTTTCTATTTACTGAATCTTTCTATTAAGGCTATCAAGATAGTGTTATCGGAAAACGTGCGTTTGAAAGCTTTCTCCGCCTGTTTGATACTTCTAGGTATGTTTATGCGGAGAGATGACATATCGGCTAGAGGAGAGGAGAGTCGAGTTGCTTTGTCGAAATTTAATGTTTTCGAATTTATATATGCCTGAGTATTTTGCACAACGAGTTAATGTCAGTTTTGACTATTTATTTGGAGATAAATGCGCGCTGGCTTTGGAGATAAATGCACGCTGGCTTTGGAGATAAATTTGCGCTGGCTTTGGAGATATAAAGACTATATCTTCTCTCGTGGATGCGATGTATTGGCCGGCAAGACGAATTCGCACGCTTAACACCTTATTTCATATGCAAGGTGTGACAAAAAAACCTGCCCCCGTTTGTTTTGACATTTAAAAAAAGTTCTGAAATTACAACTAGTTATATATATTTTTATTTCATGTTAATCTGCAGATTGTAACTTGAGAGTTTTGTGCTATTCTTTATCGAATTGTGAGTCTCGATGATCAAACGAAAAGAATGACATTAAAGCTTCGTTTTTTTATATATCACTTCATAAAATTTCGAAGACAAAAATGAATTTACAATCGGCGATACCACAGGGAGCATGTTAGTACATTACTAACCCGTGGCCTTAAGGCCAATCTAATCAATCAAACCCAGATGAGTGTTGCTCTACAATGTTATATAATATGAAAGCAACTATAGGAAAAAAGCGTTGTGTTTGATATCATCCATGAGCTTCTTCTTACTTCAAAATGCTGAGTTACTTTTTCTTTATAGTTTTAAAACACCTTGAGATATTTTCTGGTAAATTTACGACTTTGGGCAAAAGCTAGTTTTGAATGTTTCTATGAAAGTTTTGGAAAATTGGAAAACTTTGGGGTAATGGACAAATATTTCAAAGAGTACTTAAAATTATTTTAATAAAGTTCTACCTATACTTCAGCAAATAATTTACAATTCAGATGATTCCTTGCAAGTAAACTAAATAAAATATCTATTCAAATTCAAACCTTAATCCATCCTTCTGAAACGAACAAACGTTGATTGATTTTTGCTAAAATTTGTATCTATAATAGCATATCATGTATACTTTCTTGAAGTGCCTGTGCTGTATGCACACAAAATTAGGTGTTCACATCATTAAGAAATTACGATTAAGGCATGAGTTTTGTGCCCCCCCCCCAACAACAATCAGGTGTGCCTTATACCCCAACCACCAAAGGGTTGACATTTTTATGAACATGCAGATTTATCTAATTTATGTTAGAATTATGGATATTGACTTATCTATTTAAAATGCGATGTCTGTTTATCCCTTTTCAAATGATCTGCTAGCTGAAGAACATTGCCTGGAACATTGCCTAAATACCAGAACATTTTTGTCTCAGTCTTTGCCCGAATTTTCCCGGGAGTCACTGATTTTACCACACCCCCATAGCGATGTCCATGCAATAAAGTGTAACGGGTGTTGCTTGAATTTGATTTAGTTCGTTGATTTTTCATTTCGTTTTTTGTGTCATGTTCAGGATGAAAGCGGAGACGATCATCGTGAAGTTGATATCGAAAGAATAAAAGACCAATTGCGACAAGAGGTATTAGATC